>LPNX011087317.1:268541-303363 GCA_001517045.1 Pseudotsuga menziesii | reverse complement strand
CCCTTTGGTTTAAGACTTGACTTATCTGCAAAGTACACTATGCCATTTATTGTTTCATTCAGTTCTTCAAAACAGTCTTTTCTAAAAGTCATGTGTGATGTTGCACTAGTATCAAGCAGCCAACAATCTTTGTAAGATGAAAGTGAAGTCATTTCATTCATTCCAATATTACAATGTGCAACAATACAATGAGCAGAATCAGAATATTTACTAGCATCTTGGTTTTTATTGTCATCTTTCTTTTGGTTATGTTTGTCTTTGATGGAGTCCCACGAAGCCCAACATTGATCTGATGTGTGTCCAGTCTTTCCACAACGCTTGCAGTGCAAATCTGATCTTTTGCTGGAGTTATTTCTGCCCCCTCTGCCTCTGAAGTTTCTTATTCCTCTGTCTCTCTTGCTGCTTTCTCCTTTGGGATGATCTTTTCCAGAGAGAGTGGCACCAACTACAGCTGTTATAGATTGCATCTTCTGCAACTGCTAGTGTAATTTACAATAATGAACTTAATATGACAAAGAGAATGAGATAATAGAAAAACAATAACCTTACAGGTCTATAGCCTCTGCCAAGGTGATTTACAATCTTAATATGCTGTCAATAAGTTCATAAGCAAATTTTAGCACTAGAAGAACTGCTCAGCAATACGCCTAAAGGAAATACCATTGTTTGTGAACTGTCACAAAATATAGGGTTTTGAACAGCACCAGTCAATGATCTCAGCTATATGAAAGAAGCAGGTCTAAGTCTCTGCTACTTTATTTACAAAAATAGTACAAGGAAATGATAATCTCTCCTTCAATAAACTATGTGCACTATTCTACACAATGCAGGTTTGGGTCTCTGCAATAGTTTCACATAGACTTTATTCTTCAAGGCAGGTCGCAACTCCAGCAGCTTGATGCAGTACTTCTAGTTGCAGCAGCAGAATAATTGCATAGTGGCAATATTCCCAATTGCATGAGCAGTCTCAATGCAATCAACACCAACAACATATATCTCCCATAAGATTCTTCAATGTATGATATATATCAGTCACAATATATTTTGTAGTCACTGTCCATTTCAACCAGCAAAAAAAGGTTTACCTCCGGGTGAATGTATGAGAGCAGGTGGAGGACAGTCCGCGGCAGTGAGTCTCCAACACTGACAAAACAAAGATAGCTTGCAACAGTAAGCGAATGAGGAGGTCAATCCTCAACTCAGCTTCAACACAGCAGTCCTCAATGCAGACAATGTCAATGCTGCAACACTCTTCAAAATTAGGTGAAACAATACAGTCATATGAACGCACAACATGTATAAGAATTAGGTGAAACAATATGGTTTTTGTATCATCAACGAACTATAGAATGAATTGCCTCCACGCACTGAGTATTCACAATGTCTTCGGGCTTCAAGGTGAGGTTATATCATCTCACAACTTCCATATTCTCCATATTCATGACGTTAGCCAATACCAACAAACTCATACTCAACAATTCATAATTCATGTGCTTGTCTTGGAAACAAACATGAACTCATACATGAAATTATTTCCTCTTCAAACTTCACATAAATACCAGTGTAAAATATGATTCTGCTTCACAAAGTGCAAATACAATTCAATCAATTCAGCCAGATCTTACAGCAATTCTTCAGTCTCCAATACTTCAGTCACAGTAATATATCAGTCTCCAATGCAATATATATGTATGATATATCAATCACACTATATTTTGCAGTCAACAAAAAAAGGTTTACCTCCGTTCATAAATCGCTTTCAATAAATCGCAGCATCCAGCAGCCACACCATTCAAATAAATCGCAGCATCAAAAGAGTGTTTTGACACCACTTCAACGCAGTCTGTAGATGCTCTTTCACACAGCAATGGTCTTCAGAAGAAACAACAACAATCTTCTCCAGCATATATCATTCAATGGAGTCTCCACGCAGCTGAATACTCACGTTCAAACTTGATCTTCACGCCTTCACACAAAGAACGCAGACAACTCCACGCACAACATTCACGGGCCTCCACGCAGTTGATAGGGCATAAATTAGGTTAAGAATTGTTGCAGACATTTCCAGAAAGACTCCATGCAGCAGTGCCTTCACGTAGCAGTTCAACGCAGTCTTCACGGTGATGGTGCACTGATAGTCTTTACGATCACAAAAAATTAGGGTTTCTGTATTCCTTCACAAAAATGCAATAGTGCAGCAAAGGGATCCCGCAGCTCCAGTCTTCACGTTTGCAAAACATGAACCTTTACTTGCTTCACAAAAAAACACAACAATAGAAACTTCATCGGTTACAAAGATAAAGTAGCCTTCACAGGCTTGCTTCTCTGACTAGGCATGAAAATGTTTTTGCAGTAGCATTTGGAAGGCAGACTAAATCATAAAAAAATGGTAGTAGTGGGCAAACAAGATGGAAAAATTTCATGGCTGAGCATGAAAGAGTTATGGCTGGGACTATCACAGGGATTATCACATCACGCAGAGGATGGATGGGGTTGAGCGGAGCGTTAGAGCAGCCCGCGCATGCACCATTGCATGCAATCTGCAGACTGAGGAAAGGGCAGATGAGTGAGTAGACTGGCAACAGGCAGGTAGGTGTGCAACTGAACTGAAATGCATCTGGAAGGAGTTATGGAGCTCTGATACCACTAATAGGTAATAAATCCTGATTCAATATTATTCCCTTGCTAATGCATATATTTATACAATTCATATGATGGTTGTGTTTCATCTTCCACCCAGCATTTTCGGCTTCCTACATAACTATTCAGTTTTCTTTATTTATTTACAAAATATAATCCCGATGGATTATATTCCAACACAACCAACACCATATACATGAGCCCCAGTTTCAGTAGTCCTTCCATTCCCTCAGGCATAGGTGATCAGTCTGATTTATCTACACATCGTTTTAACAATGATGAGGAAACTCTTGAATATCTTTCAAATCCTTAGTACCCTTGTGATGATATGTAGCATCGCTCATTCTTTATCCCCGATGAACCTCTTTCATCGTCGGATCAGTACTTAGTTGAAGCCAAATAATTCATCCATGGAAAGGTAGACTGGTTCAAGAACCCCATTCTGGCCCCCGACGCCTTTGAAGAGGGAAACATGGTGAATATTTCGCCAACTATTAAGGTCAACATATTGAATAATCCCAAGGTAGTTAAAGATATTACACTTGGAACATATTGCTCCCCCGAAGAAGTTGCTTCTGAAAAATCACTTTTTCCAGGAATTTTGTGATATTTTCGCTTGGTCATATACCTAGATTCCTGGGCTTGATCGGTCTATCGTCGAACATCGTATCGACACATGTCCTGATGTTCCACTTGTACGCCAAAATCAAAGACCCATTCACCCCTCAAATGCTCCTGCAGTCAAAGCCAAGATTGAGAAACTGCGTAAAGCAAATTTCATATACCCGATCGCGTATACTACTTGGGTTTCTAATCCTGTTCCCATCAACAAAAAAACAAGGTACCATTCGTGTGTGTAATAAATTCTATGACTTGAACTTGGTATGTCCAAAATACAACTTCCCCACTCCATTCATTGTCCAAATCATTGATGCGTGTGCCGACCATGAATTGTTTTCTTTCATGAAAGGTTTTTTTGGTTATAACCAAATTCAGATCCAGAAAGAGGACCAGTACAAGAATGCTTTCACAACCCCCTAGGGCACATTTGCGTATCAAGTTATGCCATTCGGCCTTAAAAATGGTGGAGCCACTTTTTAGTGCGCCATGCTATTATACTTCCATGACCTTATCCATATCATTTTGGTCTACTTAAATGACCTCAGCGCTCGCTCTCGAAAGCGTTCACAACATCTAGATGGCTTACGACAAGTCTTCTTGCGATGTCGCAAATACAAAATTCCACTTGAACCCTCTCAAGTGTGTGTTTTGTGTGCTAGCTAGGCGTTTACTTAGGTTTATCGTCTCTCACAAAGGGATTGCGGTTGACCCTCTAAAGGTTCAAGCCATTCTGAATGTTCCATCCCCATGTACTTTGCGTCAACTGCACAATCTCCAAGGAAAGGCCAACTTCCTTCGCTGTTTCATTCTGGACTATGCAAGAAAATTCCATGGTTTCTTACGTTTTCTCGATACCAACATTCCTTTTGTTTGGGACAAGCATGCGCAAGACGATTTTGATGAATTGAAACAAGCTCTGACTTTCTCTCCATTGTTGTCTCCTCCCGACTTCACTAAGGAGTTCATTCTCTATGTGTCGACATCCAAAAATACTATCACTAGATTTTTGGTCCAATAAGATGATGCTCACCAAGATCATGTGATCTATTATGTCAGTCAGAATCTTTTCAGTCCCCTATTGCGTTATTCGCATGAAGAGAAGATGGCTCTCGCTATCGTCTTTTCAGTTCAGAAGCTATGCCATTACATATTGATGAGTTGCACTTGATTCGTGGTGATTCCAACCCCATGAGGTATCTATTGAGCCCCCACCTTGTTCAAGGTCGTGCTGCCAAGTGGATTGTCATTCTCAAGGAGTATGATTTGGAGTTTTTTACCCACAAGAGCACCAAGGAATTGGTGTTAGATTCCTTAATAACAGACCTCCCTTAGTCGCCTGCTTCATCACCAATCACAGTCACTCTTCCAGAAAAATTATTATTTTTCATATCTACGAAAGACCCATGGTATGGGGGCATTCTCCTGTATCTGTATACTCAGAATTTTGGGTCCCATTTAACTCGCGAAGATCGATGACACATTCGACACCAAGCTACTCGCTATCTTCTTATTGGGGATGTCCTGTATTGTCGCAGTGTCGAAACCATTTTACGTCATTGGCTTACTCACGATGAGGATGAAAAAATCCCAAATGACTATCACAGTGGAGCCTGTGGTGGCCACCTCTCTGGTTTGGCCACTTCCTAGAAGATATTTCGTGCCGCTTATTTCTGGCCCACCATCTTTGCCGATTGCATCCATGCAGTCAAACATTGCCGCAATTGTCAGCTCTTTTCCCGAAAGTAAAGGACCCCTCCAGCTGTTACATCCTATCTTCACAGTTGGTCCCTTCTGTAAGTGGGCGATTGAATTCATGACTTGTAATCCCACCTTGGTTAGTGTTCATAAGTACATCATTATGGCTGTTGATTATTTCATTAAATGGGATGAATCCATGCTGACATTCAATTGTAGGGCTGATACCGCGACACGGTTCTTTTTCAACCACGTTATCACATGTTTCAGTGTTCCCCAATAAATAGTCTCAGATCATGGTTCTCATTTTAAGGACGTCATTTGGAAAAACTTGTCTGCCATTTTGATGTTTTAACACTAGTACTCCTCTTCATATTATCCTCAGGGAAATGGACAAGTTGAGGTGGTCAACAAGATCCTAAAAACCATGCTCCGACGGATGGTTGAGAAACATAAATCCAACTCGAATCAGTTGCTCTTTTCTACCCTCTAGGACTACTGAACATTGATGAAGACCACCACCAGTTTTACCCCATTTCACTTGGTCCATGGTGTGGAGTCAGTACTTCCTATCGAGTTCCATATTTCATCGCTCTACCTTGCCGTCAAAATTTTACCCAACACCTCCCCATTACAACAATGCCTGATTATGCTCGAACGAACCAATAAGGATTGTCGTGCTTCTATTGAAATGATCGAAGCAACCAAGACTAGGTCGAAGTCCCATTTTGACTCCCATGTCCAGCCTCACACCTTTAGCGAAGGAGATCTGGTCCTCGTATATGATCAAGACAATGATAATTTAGGAATAGAAGTTTGATTCCATGTGGTACGACCCATATGTCGTCCATCGATGCCTGGACAAGTGGGAACACATCCTCCCTGACTCTGACGGCTATGTATTGAAGAATCCCCACAACGGGATCTACCTCAAGAGGTTCTATTCCTGAAGTCGCCCACCATGTAGTACACTTGTGTCATAGTTTTGCTTTTTTGTTTTACACCATTCTTATCACCGGTATCATAGTTTTTTTCCTTGGTTTCTCCAGCTGGATCCTACCTCGCATCAATACAGGTTTCACCGACGAAGCAAGTAGATGGTCTCCTAATCTCACCTCGGATGAGTGGGTCATTTATTCCCTGTCACATGAGTTGATTGATATCAACAGAATGTGTGTTGGAATTACTACCAACACCCAATCTGAGTATGATAGTGTCATTGGTATCCTGACTGCTGCCCTCCACTTGGGTATTCATCACCTTGATGTCTTCTTAGACTCCCAACTACTTGTCTCCCAGTTTAATAACTGTTATCGGGTATGCAATCCTTGTCTCTTTGGAAAGTTCCCGTGCACTATACATTTGGTTAGACATTTTGAATCCATTAAATTCATGCATGTTCCCAGAAGTCTCAATAGTGTAGTAGACCAAATTGCTAATGACGTTCTAGAGTGGCACATCAATCATCGCATATAGGAAATAAAACTGCATCATGCATCATCATATAGTCATGCATACATATGTCATATACATCATATAGGAACCATCATAAAAAAGACTCATAAAAACACATAAAAAGTGCATCCACATGCATATATATCTATATCTATCTATCTATCTATCTATCTATATATATATATATATCATGTCATAATGTTCAGTACAAAATGATAAGCTCCACAAGCTTTCTCGGTTGAGCATACATATCATACAAAATTCCTAGTGCACCTCTGCACCGGGGGAAACATCATTAGCTACTATTCAGCGTCAGAGTCCTCCTCTTGGTACTCCGAGTCCGTGTCCTCCTCTTTGTACTATTCATCGGAGTCCTCCTCCTCCTCCTCCATCGGCACATCACCCTGTACCATTGCTCTAACATACTCAACATCAACTGTGATCCTCCTCATCAAGGGGATCCATTATGGAGGAGCATGGTAGCATGCGGCGATCAGATCGTCATCAAGGTATTGCCATCCATCATCGGTGATACCCTCCAGTAAGGGCTCTATGTTGAAACGAAGTGAGTCTAGTGTACTAAGACACCTCCTATGCCCATGAGTGGGTGGATCTAACCCCTCCAGTCTGCCCCTCCATTTCTGATAGCCTGCTAGAGGACGTGGCCCGATGTCTGTACATGCACATAGTATGTCATCAGTATCTATCACACACATAAACTGGCTACCAATAATCTAGTAAATGATATATGAATGCAACCACATAAAGCATAATGTATACGTATCGTCAGGTCCCAGGGCCTGCCCTAGAGGTCAAGGCATGTTAGGATCTCCCTGGTAATCCATTCCAGCATATGGATAGTCCTTTATTAGGACTAGTAGCTTCTGCCACTGTGCAAAGAGCTCCCGGGAGAAGAATCAACCCACTAAGCTACCTCCCTCCCTAATCATCATCTCGCTCCACCTCCTCATGCGAGGCAAGCAAGTCCCCCCCTCTCGCACTGCCATATGCGTTTGTAGAGTAGGTAGCCACTAAAAAAAGAATGAGCACAAGAATGAGGGGAAATATAAATCCCCTCCCACTGAATTGGCATGGTTCAACACACACCGAACTTGTGTCAGGTATATATCGACCCACCCAAAGAAGGTGCCCCTCAGCACATGCTCCACAATTTGGATCTAACCGTGTGAGATCTTGTGAGGTCTTGATGACTCCAGTATCCACAACACCATTGATTCCACAACCCGAGTCGCAATACTCTCGATGTCGCACACCATTATGTATGACGTGTTAGAAAACAAGACCGTAGAGCAATAACAGATATATAGTTAAATCAATAAACAAGATGGAAAACACATTAAAACATTACAGAGAGACACATATATAACGTGGTTCACCCAAATGATGGGCTACGTCCACAAAGAAATTTTCCAGTCCTTTTATTAAAGTTCAGAAAGATGAAGGGATACACCCTGCAGCAAAACCATTGCACTTCCTCTTCACGCTCTCACAGTCTCTCATCCAGTACAATACAATACCATACCTAGTCGATTTACAATGTTCTCTTTTATAGGGGAAATACAATGGGAAAATTCTAGGGTTAACCCAATACCATGGGTCCGCAATACTGTTGGCCAACACACATCCCAATTTTTTTTTTCGGGGGCTCCGTCCCTGAACCCCCATTTTCTTGGGGGCTCTGCCCTCGAACCCCCTTTTTTAGGGCATTTCCCCAAACCCCAAGGCAGGGGTTACAATGACAACTAAATAATATCTTTGGATCTGGAAGATTAGGCTCCACAACCAACAATCTCCCACATGGAGACTAATCACAGCAACTCCACCGCTATTGCACTTGCTAGACTATGTTCTGGACCTTGGACTTGGAAAATTTATTCTTTTCGCCTTCATGTTTTAAGGCCAACAAAAACCGAGCAGGAACTCAGTTTCTCTCTGGTTACTCCCTTTGTCAACATGTCTGCAGGATTCTGGCTAGTGTGAATCTTTTCTAGTTTTAACAGTTCTTCATCTAGAACAGATCTTATGAAGTGGTACTTGAGTTGTATATGTTTAGTCCTCGAATGAAAGGCTGAGTTCTTTGCAAGATGAATGGCACTCTGGCTGTCACTGTACATCCTACTATTCTCCTATTTCTTACCGAATTCTTCCATGAACCTCTTTAACCAAATCATCTCCTTACTATCCTCTGTAGCAACAACATACTCTGCTTCTGTTGTTGAAAGTGCAACAACCTGTTGCAATTTTGAAATCCAACTTACTGTTGTTCCACCTATAGTGAACACATACCCTGTGGTTCTCCTCCTTCTGTCTTTATCACCAGCCATATCTGCATCAACATATCTTTGTAGAACAATGTCTGAACCTCCAAAACATAATGCATGAGAAGTGGTACCTCTCAAATACCTGAGAATCCACTGTACTGCTTTCCAATGCTATTTACCTAGATTATTCATATACCTGCTCACAACTCCCACTGCATGTGCAATATCTGGTCTTGTGCACACCATGGCATACATCAAGTTCCCAACTGCTGATGAATAAGGAATCTTGGACATGTAATCTATCTCTTCCTATGTCTTTGGACACATATGCTTGCTTATTTTGAAATGGCTTGCCAAAGGTGTGCTGATTGGTTTTGCATTCTGCATTCTAAACCTCTGCAACACCTTTTCTATGTACTCACCTTGAGACAATGTCAATTTGCGATTTTTCCTGTCTCTTGTTATTCTCATACCAAGGATTTTCTTTGTAGCACCCAAATCCTTCATTGCAAATGATTTAGCTAGTTTTCTTTTGAGCACATTTATATCTTGCATGTTAGACCCTGCAACAAGCATGTCATCCACATACAATAACAAGATAATATATCTTCCATTATCTAGCCTCTTGAAATAAACACAGTGGTCAGAATGACATCTATCATAACCTTGTTCTGCCATAAACTTATCAAATTTTAAATACCACTGCCTTGGAGCTTGCTTCAGGCCATACAAGCTCTTCTTCAACCTGCAAACCAAATTCTCCTTCCCTTTGACCTCATACCCTTGTGGCTGCTGCATATAAATCTCTTTCTCCAAATCCCCATGGAGAAAGGCCATTTTTACATCTAATTGTTCAAGATGCAAATCTTCTACCCCCACTAGACTTAAAATAGTTCTAATTGAAGTCATTTTAACAACAGGAGAAAACATTTCATCAAATTCTATACCTTTCTTTTGTGCAAACCCCTTTACAACAAGTCTAGCCTTGTACCGCTTCTTTCCTCCATCTTCTTCCTTCAACCTGTAAACCCATTTATTCTGCAATACCCTTTTTTATGTAGGCAACTTAACCAGATCCCAAGTCTAGTTTCTTACCAATGAGTCCGTCTCCTCATCCATGCCTTGCTTCCACTTCTTTCTAGTTTCTACCTGCATTGCTTCTTCAAAACATTCTGGTTCACCAGAATCAGTCATCAATAAATAATATAGTGAAGGAGAGAATCGTTCAGGGGGTCTCCTTAACCTGGTAGACTTTCTTACAGTTGCAGGAGTTTCAGGTACTTGCTACTGCTCTTGATTTTCTGGTGCTTTTGGAACTTCATTTTCTTTGATTTCATCAAGCACTGTGTACTCTGTGTTTTCCTTTTCTTCTTTCTTTTCCTGCAACTGATATTTGTACATGACCTTTTCATTGAATACTACGTCTCTACTCCTAATGATTTTGCAATTTTTAAGATCCCATAACCGGTAACCAAAATCATCAACCCCGTATCGAATAAAGGTACATTTCTTGGATTTAGCCTCAAGCTTTGTTCTATCATCTTTATCAATATGGACAAATGCTTCACAACCAAAAGTTCTCAGAAATGAGTATTTTACCTGTTTACCTGTCCATGCCTCCTCTGGAATGCCACCATCCAAAGCGCTTGAAGGACCTCTATTTATTAAATAAACAACAGTGTTTACAATATCAACCCAAAACTGTAAGGGCAACCCTGCATGCAATCTCATACACCTTGCACGCTCCATGATCGTTCCTTTCATCCTTTCTGACACACCATTTTCTTGGGGTGTTCCAGGGACTGTCTTCTCTCTGCGAATCCCATTGTGTGAACAGTAACTTTCAAAATCCTTGCTGCAGTACTCGCCTCCATTATCAGATCTGAGACATTTCAACCTTTTTCCTGTCTCATTCTTAGCCAAATCTTTCCACTTCTTAAAAGTATCAAACACATCAGATTTCTGTCTAATGCAATAAACCCAAGTTTTTCTAGTTGCATCATCAATAAAAGTAACATAATAACGAGAGCCACCAAGAGATTGTGCCTGAGTTGGTCCCCATACATCTGTATGGACAAGCTCTAACTTTTTACTCTTCTTTTGTTTCCCAACCCTGAGAAATCTAACTCTCTTCTATTTTCCATAAACACAGTTCTCACAAAATTCCAAACTTACCTACTTCAGATCTGGAAGCAGTTTCCTTGAGTGGAGAATCTGTATCCCCTTCTCACTCATGTGGCCAAGCCTATGATGCCACAACAATGCACTTTTTTCTGTGGAAGCTACAGAAATAGAATAATTAGCATTATGAGGACATAAATATAACGTACCTATCCTATCTCCTTTTGCAATTACCATTGATCCTTTAGTGACCTTCCACCATGTTTCTCCAAACCTAGACAAACAACCGCCATCTCCCAATTTCCCTGTTGAGATCAGATTTCTTTTCATAGTAGGAATGTGCCTTACATCCTTTAGAAACCAGTCATTTCCATTATTTAGCTTAATCCGTACCTTACCCTTTCCAACAATTTTACATGGTTCATCATCCCCTAATAACACATGCCCAAAATCACCTTGAACATAATCATAAAATAATTTCCTATGGGGTGTAGCATGACATGAAGCCCCTGAATCTACTATCCAGTAATCACTAATATTATCTAATGCAAGAATCAAAGCATATTGTAACACATCACCTGCTACATTAGCTTCCTGGGTAGTCTCTTGCTGCCTCTCACCTTTCTTCTTTGGTGCTCTGCAGTCTTTCTTTAGGTGTCCTTTCTTACCACAATTCCAACACTCTATCTTTGTGAGTATGGACTTGGATCTTCCCTTTTTAGACTTGCCGCGATTTCCTGGGCTCCTTCCTCTCTCGTTTTGTCTCCCTCTGCTCTCCATGGTCAACGCATTACCTGATGTCTCACCTATGCTTTTTCTTCGCATTTCCTCGCTAAGAATAACACCAACAATGTCATCAAACTTAAGAGTGTTTGAACTAGGGACAGAGTTACTTACAGCCATGACCAAGCTATTCCAGCTTTCTAGCAATGAGCACAAGATTAGAAGAGCCCTAACCTCATCATCAAAGTTCACTTTTACAGAACTTAACTGACTGGTAAGTGTATTAAACTCATTTAAATGGTCAGCAACAGATCCACCTTCCGACATCTTCATATTAAATAAACACTTCATTAAAAATACCTTGTTAGAAGCCGAGGGTTTTTCGTAGAGCTTACTCAATGCGCTCATCACACCCTCTGTTGTTTTTTCTTTCAAAATATTGAAGGCCACCAACGAAGCCAAGCACAGCCGTATTGTTCCTAGTGCCTTTCTGTCAAGAACCTCCCATTCTTCATCCTTCATAGCCGCCGGCTATTTTGCTTTTCTGCCCAACGGTAGGTACAAATACTTTTGGTACAGATAGTCCTCCATTTGCATCTTCCATAACTGATAGTTTTGGCCATTAAATTTATCGACCCTAAACTTTCCTTCTTTTGCCATTGCTCCCACTCGAACCAGGAACCCTTCTTTCCTGTGAGTTTACCAACCAAATAGACCTTTTGGCTCTGATATGAATTGTTAGAAAACAGGATCGTAGAGCAATAACATATATACAGCTAAATCAATAAACAAGATGCAAAACACATTAAAACATTACAGAGAGACACAAATATAGCGTGTTTCACCCAAACGATGGGCTATGTCCACAAATAAATTTGCCAGTCCTTTTATTACAGTCCAGAAAGATGAAGGGATACATCCTGCAGCAAAACTGCTGCACTTCCTCTTCACACTGAGTGTACAGTACTCCTGGGTTACAATCACAACTGAATAATATCTCTGGATTTGGAAGATTAGGCTCCACAACCAACATGACAAGTGTACCCTCGTAGATGCATAGCAATTCCTCTCGCGGAGTTTGTCCAGTGACACCGCATGTGTAACTTTCGGCGTAGTGTCACCAGTCACACCCAAACATAGGAAGAATAGTTAGAAAATAGATCTCTAGGAGCGTGATATTGATCTGATCCTCTTGGATGATAAAACACTCAACATCCCGGTCCTAGAATATCACCAACTTGTCTGACAATAGTTTTTATAAATGCATGAGTGGAATTTGGAAGTACTTCCACAACCCATAGAGAGCCAACATATCCTGCGCTACTGGATCATCTCGTACCTCATTTCAGAGGTTCCCAATATCTTTCTCTCGCCACACCACATGTGACATCCCACACATACACACAGTCCCTGTCAGGTCCAATCATGCAAAAAAACTCATCCTAGGATGAGTCTCCCCTATTCGCACTTTTGGTGCAACCCAAGTTGATTAAAATCCCCTAACAAGAGCGACGAAGTCTCGCATACATGCTGAAGAGGTACGACCTGGGTCACACCTATCTTAATATGAGTGACCTAGGTCACGTATTTTCCCTTGAAAAGTGCGACTCGACACCGCGAACCCCTTGAGCTTGGCATAAGCCCCAAGATGAGCAAAACCATAAAATAAACCAGTGAAAAAGATAGGTTCGACGAGAGCTCTTACCTGCAAGTCATAGCTCAGAAAACCACTGGTCTAATTGGAAGAAATCAAGAGTTGAGATTTGGGGTCCTCCACTCCAACTCAACACTAAATAGTAACAATGACACATGTCATGTGGGACCCCCTGTTTATAGGCCTCCACTGGGTCTAGTTTTACTTCATGCGCCATAGAGTCATCCAGATTCCGTTTGAGACATCGTTCGCACCACTGGATTTGGTTTTCTATCCTCTGTCTTTTTACGAGACCCTCATCTCATCCTCTCACTATGATTTTTTGGGATATTTACTAGAATTCACTTCGATTTAAATGCCATCATGTGAATATCCCATTGTATGTATTTGCGTGTTCACTATCCATCTGTTCCATCCATACTGCACAGTTGGCCATATTTACCGCCATCCATCATCCTACAAGGGGGCCCCATCAATGTTATGCATTTAGTCATCTTAGCCATGTTCAAAACATAACCTCTTTCCATATATCGAACACTTCCCCCTTGCTTGAATGACCATTACAGAGTTTCTGTTAAGCTCTTTTTTGACTTGTAAAAGAATGAAAAGATTGCTAAGCACGCTTGCCTCCTTTCATGCTCGTTAAAGTATTTCAAAGGGAGTCTATGTAGCCTCGTTTATTTCCTTTTTTGGACCACATATACTATCATAAGAAAACGACCACCCTAGCACCTTCCAGATATGAACGTTTCCCTTTGTATACTTTTATTATAGGTTGTCTTTAAGCTCTTTTCCAGCCTTCTCACCAAGAAAATATTTCCAGGAAAAATTGGTTTCGTTCATGCTCATAAAAGTATTTGAACAACCATCTAGTTAGTATAGGTTTAACCTTTTCCGTCCTGATTGGAATACCAAAGGTAAAGAATTCTTCCTTCCCCAAAGGTTGGGAGAGCTCTCCTTTGTATACTTTTATCCTTCTTCGGTCTTAGGAGACTACATACAAAAATGAGACCACACTGGAGTCTTCTTCTTGTTTTCAAAATCTCTAAAAATGAAAACACCATCGAGCATTTACTTTCTCGGGCTCGCTAAAAATCCATGAGATTGTGTCATATTGAGATTACTTCTATCCCTTCCTCATGCTCCTTAAACTATGAAGAAGGACCAAACGATGTCTTTAGATGCCACTACATATGATATTACAGTATGGAAGCTTCCCCCCATTGGGTCACCTTTGTTCAGAGTATTCTACGATGAGTCTTCCTTGGATCCCCTGGATATCACTATTCCAGTTACTTCCCTTAGTATTTTCAATTTGCAGTTATCTTCCCTATATTACAACCATGATCCCTCTCCCATGAGTCAGTTTCATTTACTTCCAGGTCAGCCCTGCTATCATACTCTGTACAAAAGAAGTTTGACTCCTTCGTACTCACCTATCCCTATTCCCCCATTTAGTGTGTCAGTCCCCATATTGTTCCACATATTTGGTTATCCCCATCGTGCTTCTAGTCAAGGACACATCATTTCCTTGATTAGTTGCAAGTCTCCCTCTG
This sequence comes from Pseudotsuga menziesii, assembly GCA_001517045.1. NCBI lineage: Eukaryota > Viridiplantae > Streptophyta > Pinopsida > Pinales > Pinaceae > Pseudotsuga > Pseudotsuga menziesii. The sequence goes on along the minus strand of LPNX011087317.1, from coordinate 288,616 downwards.
TCAACGTCATCACATCTATTCTAGAGGATAAAACCATAGGTCCCTATATCCTGGTTTCATCTGCCTCATTGATGAGTTCCTTGGACCACATGGGAGGAGTTATTAGTGCCTCTTGGGATGGTTGTGTCTCACGTGCTCGACTTCAACTACATCATCGCACTGTTGAGATTCGTAAAGGGTATTGGTCCGTCCATTATTTGGTCAAATAGCCCGATTGTCACTAGAATCTAGCACATTGGTGAGTCTACTATGGGACCCACAAAATTTCTTGTCCCTTGTGATTTCTGGGCTACATTGGCGATAGTGTTCAGAATCCCCTAGTGTTGTGCTTCCATGTATCTCCGGTACATGATTTTGCACATTGCACCACAGAGATTCTGACTCTCAGTCATTGAGTCCATATATATGTACACCTCCAGATTCAACAGAGCATCAGTTGTGATGATATTCCATTCCATGAGAATGACATTGTTCCTATGTATCAGTTCTTCAGATCATCATTGTATTCAGCCTCCCATTGAGGCCACCATTATATATCATCATTTGTATATGTATTGATCGACTACCATGTTTTGAGCCTTGATCCCATTATTTACTCTTTTGACATTGTTACGAGCATGGGGATGCCTGACTCGTCCATATACATGTCACATATTTGTATCTCATCCATTTTTGAGAACTAATAATAAAAAAATCAAAGCCACCGTAGTTCAAACAAAGAAGCTCCACTTCTCCGCGGGTCTCTCCAGTCTCTCCACTGTTGTCACCATTATCCCCATGATCCTATGATGTCCATCATCCATACGATGAGATCCTTCCCTCACACATCAGGGGTAAATCTGTTAACACTAAAAAGTGTTCACCTAGCTCTATATGGTCTAAACCATATACATACATCATATTCCTACCACATTTCCCTTACTTTTGACCTTCGCAATTGTATTTCCACAAAAAATGGTCCAAAACATATTTACTATGGTTTACCCTCACTCTCTCCCAAAAAGGTTCAAAAAACCCTAAAAAAGAGAAAGGGTTAAAAAACCATAGGAAAATACCATGGGTCAAAAAGCCCTAGTATCATACTATAAATACATTGTGAAGGGATCTCCCAAAACACCTTTTTTTTCTCCATATTTTCATTTGTGAGTATGTTGTGACACTTTTTCTCTCAGGTATTAACATACTCCCTTGCCACAATTCTTATTTCCATACCATTCCCACGGTGTACATTGAGACATTATCCATACCCATCTTGTATCCATTCCCCGCTTGACAACTGTTCGTGGAGACAACTGGAGAACCAACCCATGGAGTTGCGGAACCACTTCCGAGGACGACTACGGTGGCCCAGTTTACAAGAGAAATGTGTGTTTGCTGTTTTTATTTATTGCATTAGTTTAGCTGAGATATATGTTAAAAATGATAAAAATATTTGCTTTCAGTTATTAGTTTAGTTTGTTTTTCTATTTTCCATTGAACTCTTCCTTATGATCACAATGATCTAAGTTGGTGCTTCTGCACGTAGTCGCAGAGAAATCCCCACTTCATCTAGAAGAGAAGTATCTTAGGGAAAATGAAGTTTCATGCTATGGATCAAGCAAGTATCAATGTATAATGTACCCAGGGAGAATAATATGAGGTACCTAGGGAAGTACCCGATGGGATAATGAATGTATTGTGAATATGATTGCTTGGTAGTTGGATGGTTATAAATGTTTACATTAGGTAGTTAAATGAAATAATATAATAATAATGAATAGTTGTAATGTGAAAACACATGAGAAAGTTTACATACACACAAGTATCGTTGTATTGAACAAGTTGGATATGAATTTTCTATTGTTGCAAGCATGGTTTGTGGAGTGATTCCTTCCATAAAGAATAATTGATGATGTTGTCCTACCTTAATGTAATTTTAATATTAGTAACATAAAATAGATTTCAATTTATGATCTCTTGTGTATTATATCATTTTCAAATTTAAGGCACATAACATTTTGTATCAAAGCCTTTTCTTGGGAAAATTGGATATTTTTCTCCTTTTCCCATATTTTTGGAGGACAAATGATGATAGTTGTATTCAATTTTATTTTTGAAACTTTATGTGCATAATTTGAAGAAAAAAAAACTATGGATCGAGTTCCCCTTGAAAAAATATCCAATATCAAAATAAGAACACCGGGATATAGAGAAAAACCCTTTAGGTAGGGTAACACCATCAATTACTCCTTAAGGAAAAAAACACTCCACAAATGATGCTTTCTACAATACAATTCATCCAACATACATAAATACATGGTACTGACTTGTATTTATATGTTCTCATGAGTATTTATAGGGGTCTATGCCAACTAATCCCTCATTATTATATTATTTCCTTAAAATACCTAGTGGGACTATTCCATTATTTATGGCCACATTACATTAATTCCCTCTTAGTACATATTACGAGACATATTCACCTTGGGTACCTCCCTAGGTACCCAATATTATCCTCCCCTAGGTACATTACATTCCATCCCCCTTGAAACATGCTTTTCCTCAAAACATGAGTGGAATTCATATAATAAGGTCTACGTACTAAGAATAGTAGTCAATTGGTACCAAGCACAAGCATCCATCCATCCAAGTGAAATGTGAACACATGGTCTAATTGTTTACTTGCCACCTTGATCTTGATTTTGGTTCCAATGCTTCCACGGTGTTTCTTTTCTACTCTAGTGTCTCCATGCATTGCTTTTATTCCTCCATGTACCTCCATACCGGGTTCCCTTCCACTTCCATGCTAGTCCATAGTAAGTTAACTGATGCTCATGACTTTTCCTTGATGACTATTATTTCTCATGGTAGTGTGGATGTCTATATACCATAACCTTATCTATTGGTGATTCTTTCTTTGACTTTGTAACTTTGGTTCATGAGGGTCATGTAGCTCCTTATTCTTTGTCCTTTTTATCTCCTTCTCAGATATTTCATTTATGTTCTTTTGTAGCTTTTTATTGTTTTGATTTAACCTCAAACTCTTCATTTACCATGTGTATAGATAATTCAACTATTTTACTTGTAAGGACTTCTTCATGTGCCCCCTTCGACCTTTCTTGTTTAGTAAGAGTAATATCTTGCAAGGTGATTTACTTTTTATTGTACCAAAGCTTCAAAAAATTCATTTGCACATTAATAATAACTAAACCAATTGATTCCATCCAAGGATATCCCCAAAAAATATACATATAATCCATACCTATAACTTAAAAATAGGAGTGCGACACCTATTTGTCCATGGTAACCTTCAAATCTTTAAAAACTTGAACATTATCATTCTTAACATGAGTGTTTTGAATATACTTTGTGGGAATTTGAATTTTTTTACCCAAATCAACATTGATAAAATTATGTTTGCTACTATGGTATATACAGACAACAAGATTCTCTTGCTGAACACATCCATGAACATGTAATAATATGTTGTCACATAAAATAAAACCCTTAGATATTTCCGTATCATTCTTTTCAACACAAGACCACCTATCAAAAAGTACCTTTACAAATTCATAATCTAGAAGTTATATCAGGCTTAGTGTTAAGTGACTACCACCATTCATCAACATCATTATTTAGACCAACGATTATATTGACTCTTTAAAATTTGTGAATTGCTGAGTTCATCTCATTTATGTATTCTCTAATAATAGGACTCTCATCTTTTCTGATGAAAAACATATTGCTTTCTATAACTCCAAAAGTAGAACTAGGATTTTGAAGAAAACCACTCACTTATTAGACAACCAATTTAAAATGACCATAACACCATCAATGCTCCTCAAAATATATATAATCACCGCAATTATTAAATTCCATGGTAATTATGTATCTACTGAAATTGGTTAAACTGAAATATGGTAACTCTATCAAAATATTTCAGCTCTGCAATTTGCACGAATGTCACCGAAAAAAAACCTTAAAAAATAGCTGATTTTAAACCAATGATAGCTTCACTTTCCAGAGTCCATTTTGGTCAATTTTTTTTTAAATCAAGCGTCTTAGAGAGAATAACTCAAATTAGAAATTAGTTTTTTATATTATGCACAAAAAGTTTCAGAAATTAAGTTGAATGTCACTATTCTCCTTTTTCCTCCAAAAATATGCAAAACGGAAAATAATTCTTGCAATATTTTGTCCCAAGAAAGTGCCTTGATACCACTTGTTGTGATCATTAACCCATAATTGAATCATGAAAATGGTATAGAACCATTATAATTTAGAAATAACCAATCACTATAAGAGAGACCCTTAAGGCAGGGTAACACCATCAATTAATCCTTACAGAAGGAATCACTCCACAAGCCATGCTTGCTACAAAATAATTAATCCAACATACCTCAATAAAATGATACTCATGTGTATTTCTACTTTCTCATTAGTATTCCAAGGGGTATATGCCAACTAACCCCTCATTATTATATAATTTCATTAAAACTACCTTGTGGGCCTATTCTATTATTTATGGCCAGATTACATTAATTATTCCCCCTTAGGTACATATTATATGATATATTCCCCTTAGGTACCTCCCTAGGAACCCCATATTATCCTCCCCTAGGTACAGTACATTCCAACTTCCTGGAAACATGAGTGGAATTCATATAATAATATATCTTAAGAATAGTTGTCAATTGGTACCAAGCATGCATGAAAATCCATGCATTTAGGTGAAATGTGGACACATGGTCTAACTACTTTCTTGCCACCTTGATTTTGAATCTGGTTCTTGTGGTTCCATGATGTCACTTTGATACTCTAATTTTTTCATGCATTTATTTTATTCCTCCATGTTCCTCCATAATAGGTCCCCTTTTGGTTCCATGGTGGTCCGTAGTAAGTTTTTTGATGCTCATGACCTTTACTTGATGACTGTGTAATAGTACCCTATTTTTACTTTGACTTTTGATATTATTATGACTAATCCTTGAGGGCGTTCTATGACGAATGACCCAACCACTTACTATTTTGAAATATAAAACAACTCTATATGGACGTATTTTTTATGGCATTCGGTTTAGAATGACTTGGAATTGTGTGAAGCAAGAAATTATTTATATGACCTAAGAAGGATTATCTCACATATTGTTGAGTAAAATTATGATTATGAAAATAAATGCCAACATTTGGGAAATTATGTATGGAGTTATATTATGATTTTAAATTGTGAATGAAAATCATGTAAATTTATCAGAAATGAATAAAATTGTATAATATTTTGACAAAAGTTATGTAGCATGTACTCTGATGGTCTATTGAGTGTGACATGAAAGGAATGTACATGAAACACAAGAAAACATCGGTATGCAAAGACTCTAGTTGAGTCGACGACTATGGAAGGTGATATCAATATTGTGTATAACTTGATTGAATTATGATACGTTTGATGCACTGGCATGCATGGACTCTGGATGAGTCGGGAAACCTAGAAAGTTGAGGTCGATTGGTGGTTTTGTTATAGTTGAAATATTATTTATGAGATTTGATGAACATATTGTTTTATGTGCAGGTGATGGGATTGCGATTTCCAATCGATCCACATCAGGTGATGGGGCTGTGAAATTATACCTGTAAGGCTAGAAAATTGGACATCGCGATGAAATATGAATAGACCGAGGAAAAATCCAGTTCATCAGATGCATGTGCTATGAGGGTAGGCCACATATCGGTCACTCACGAAGATTATTACTGGGGGGTGCACAACAAGGATTCAACCTTATTCACCAGGAACCACTTGGCTCTTCCAAGGGTAGGCGAACTGAGGTAACATTGGATCAATCGTCATAACCAACTCCCTGCCTGTGGAGATTATTAGAAGGGCATGTTGGAAGCATAGCACCTTGATAATTCTGGTCGCGATGAGAACACGACGGTAAACACCATATATTCTAGGGAAGGGAAATAATAAATTAATCATAAATAACTTAATAACAACAACAACAACAACAATGATAATATATTAAATAAATAAAATGATAAATTAAATTATAGATAATAAATAAATAAATAAAGATAAATAAACTGAAATCAAGCTAAATTAAGAAATCAATTAAAATAATAAGTTAAGGAACATGAACTAAAGTGAAACCCTAACCAATCAGAAAGGAATCAGAGTACTAAAGATAACTTAAAAGTGGGTTAGTAACAAAACAAATTATTAATTAAAGTAACTAAAGATTTAAGTGAAAGTGATGCATGGGATGCATGAGAATTTATGAAATCGTTAATAAAAGCTAAGTAAATGGAAGAATGTGGGATCTTCTTCTTCTTCTTCTTCGTTCCTACCATAGTTTGGATCCCAAACCCTTTGGGTGGCTTTGAGGTGACTGTGGAAGAGTGTGGTTCAGTATGAAATGAGTGAGGTTGAGAGCCTCCTAGAAACAACCTAGTGTCGTACTTCCATTTCTATCAAGTTTTATTAGCCTCGTCGAGCTCGTGGGTCCCAGGGGAAGGAGAGTACCCATATAGGGATTAAACTGATGGATTCGACACGTTTGGAAATCCAAAAACAACGACCACAACGAAGTGATGGAAAAACAACCTTTGACTTTGTCCTCAAACGACAACGACTAGTGATATGAACAAGTAAATTCTTTGAATTGATTAAAAGTTGCACATGAAAATGGAATAGTTTAGTTTAATGGATGTATGTTGATCCATGTACGTATATCATGAAATTTTGTAATTGTTTTAAGAAAAAAAATGGGTGTCCTTGATTTTTATCATATCTAGAATTATTATATGCATGCGTGTTAGTTTTTTTGGTCGGACCCCGTGGAGGGTCGTTACACATGGTATCAAAGCGAGGTTCAAATGCTTCGACGTTAGGGCTTGTTGTTTGTTTTCCTTCATTTCTGCTATAGATATGCCTTTAATTCAAAAAGAAAATGATGGGATTAATATGCCAAGATTCTTATCGCATGTAGTAACAATTAGATCAGATTAATCATTTAAAATGTTGGTTTAAAGATTGAATTCGTTTGCAATATATATATATATATATATATTGGATTCAAACCTTAAACTCAGTTTTATAGGAGAAATCCTCAAGGAAACCGGTGCCATGTTTTTATGTGATTGTGTGGTTGGGAATCGAGATTACTGAGTTTTCAAGGGCTCACTTCAGTTTGCTGTGAGGAAAAAGAATGGAGCACTCCATTGACTTACTTCGTATATTGCTTGGAAAGCTGTATTTTTTATGGGCAAAGAAAGTTTTTTTTTTAATTGACGATAAGTAGAGATATGAAAGAGAGTATAGAACATGGGAATTGCTGCAAGTTTGAGAGAACCTATATGGGATTTCCATGCATCTTCATTTTGTTTTTGGGTTTTGTTTTTGAGTAAGGCTGACCGACTATAACACCGAAATTAGTTTTAGAGGCATGCTCATCTTTTCATCTTGGTATAAATATTTATTGTAGAGATACAAACTCCATTGTTGCTGTGCTATGATTCCTTTGAGGTCAAGAAATTGACTCTATACATCGATTTTTCATATAATATATAAGAAAATTTAGCTTTTCTATTCCCAAAGGGCCGATGAAGAAAGAAACTGAGTAAAAGTCAGGACTCAGGGTTGTATATGATCCACATTTAGTGAAGAAATTCATGTAAAAAAACTATGGAGAGTAATGTATATTCGGTTTTTTTTGTAGGCATTGTATTTTGTTTGTGAAGAGTTCTATTCCTAGCAGTTAGTTGTTCATTTGTGTTGCAAATTCTGTAGAAGAAGCAAATATTTTTTTTGTTGGTGCTGGCAATGTCTCTTTTGAGAGGTTCTATGAGACGCAACAAGTCATAGGTTTACAATGGTTTTAAGTCAGATGTGGCTGAAGTGAAGGAAATTATGGAGGAAGTGGGTGATGTCGATGTTTTGGGAGATGATTACGGTGATAAAAAATCTTCCAAGGTAGTTCAACAAGACTTCGTACTATGATACAAATGAGGAGGAGCAGGACGGTGCTAAAATTGGGGAGGATTTTGTCCTTGGACCGCTTCTTTCTCTTAAGGAATAAATCAAGAAATATAAGGAGGATGAGAGCTTGCAAATATGGAAAGAAAAACTGATGGGAAATCTGGACATGGAGTGGATAGGAGAATTCCTGGAGACAGATATGAATATGCTAAGTCTTTCAATTTTATCCGCTGAATGAACCGAATTAATTCTCCCTATTCTGTTGGAAAGCAATATTCATCCAATGGCATAGGATTTAAGGATCCGTCTAGGATAACCGCATGGGGATTACTGGCCATACCCATACCCCATGCCCCATTAGGTTAGGCTACCCGCACGGGGGCTTACTACCCATACCCATACCCCATGCCCCATCATACATGTGAACTTGGCACCCATGCACCATACCCCATCAGCTAACATCCTGCGAGGTTACCTTCCATACCACATGCTAGATGAGGCATGCACCATAACCCATCAAGGAGAACATATGACAAGTCGGAACCAAGGGGCTAGCTCCCACTAGAAACACCCTTATATGTTCCGTCACGCGATGGGTCCCACTCTCGTTCCATTTTTACCGCAATGTTTCCGCCCCATGCACGTACCATCTCTAAGTTGGTCATCAACTTAGCGCCACCCACCTCCATCAATTTATATTTTGGAATATCGATGGTAAACTCCTCCATCTCCCTTGTTCACAGTTCACTCTCCATTTGCTAAGCACCTAGTCCCTTGGTCTAGGTCTTCCTTTTTCCTCCAACTAGTCCGGGTTTCCTTGAAGAGCTGTGTGCAGGCCAACCCAAAATACTCTAGCATCAACCTTACAGGTATTTCATTTCTTGTTGTATTTTTTGTTTGTATTCGTTTTGATCGATTTGCAAAGCTATTTAGGGAAAGCTATAATTGGTGTTAGAGCTTTATGGTGGTTGTCCTTGGAGCTTGGTGTTTTGATGTTATTGTAAACTCATGTTTTGATGAAGAGAAATATCCAGTTCTAATAATTTGTAATGACACTTTGAATAAGCAACATACGATTTTATTCTTCTCATTATTGTTACGGTTTTGGTCTCAGTTGTGGGATTTGTGGATATTTGGATGGTTGTGGATCAGTGTCTATATCATCGAGAACCCTAAGAGTCTCAATATTTTATCATTGGCTCACCATAGTTTTGAATGCCAACCCTAATATAACCGAGTTCTCGATAGCCACTGTAGCTAGTTCAACGGTACCCAAATTCCCAACAAAGGCTTGAATGATAGCTCCCAACGAATACTGTTGAAAATCACAGGGCCTAAAAAAATCATTCATCTTTTTGGATTCTATCCTTCTTTCATGATCCAGTTTCTTGGGATTCATTATTAAATCGACATCCATATAAAGATCATTCTGTCTGCTCTAATTCAAAGGCCTGTCTCTTATCTATCCTCCATCTTCCCACTCTTGCTCTTCTACGCATACATTTGTAGGGATGATAGTGGATCGATCCTCAACCATCCATGCAAGATATTGGTCCATAAATATTCAATCTTAGATTTTTAATTATCATAATCTAAATGTGTTTTATATATTATAATAGATTTATTTTAATTGGGGATCTACCAAGATTGGAGACAGATGAAATCAATTATGGTGTAAATATTTTTTACAATGCAAACATTGAAAAAATGTCTACAAATAAAAGGCTTTGATCCCTTTCATGGTTGATAGCTTTTCTAGATCTGAATTTAATAATGGATAGACCAAATTATTTTCAATGTTGTTTGTATAGGGATTTGAAGAATGGCCAAGTGGGAGACTCTCAATGAGTTGGATGTCGAAGACCCAAAGGATGTGATGGAATTTTCAGCAGAAGACTTGACATGGACAGATGTTTGGGGGGACCAAGTCACAATTATTCCATATTTTCAACTTGAGGACTTTATAAGTGGGGAGAAATCGAGGGAAGGTGCACCTACTCAATTTGTTGTTAAAATTAGATGAAGTGTAAAATAGGAGGATACCGAAGAGGATAACTTTGGAACATATCTAGAGTATGCTATGTGAGTCTCTACACATTTTTTCGAATATATGTATAAGATTTTGATTTAAAGTTCAATATGTCGAATATGCATAAATATTTTATCTAATTTGTTGTAAATTCTTCATGTATAGTTATTGGTGTGCATATGGTCCACAATCTGCAAATACCATTACTATGAATGCAGTAGAACAACCAAAGAAAAAACGTCATCCACGTGAAAGTATTAAAGTTGGTTTCCAATTCCATTTCATTGCGCGACGACTTTATCTTAGACCAAATGACATTGTTATAATATATACTGCATGTAGGCATATTGATGAACACAATGTTGTTTGTCATGGAAATGATGCAATAGACATGCCTCAAAACTTCAATTATGCACCACATTTAATTGAGGATATACAAGCTAGTGTTTAAGATTTGATTCAAAATGGTTTTAATGTTATAATGATATGGGACCAACTGATCTCTGACATGAAGCATAGATCTGGGGAGTTGTTCACAGGGGCATCTGGAGATGCATTTATGAAAAGACAAGCTATCTTAAAAATTTACAATGATACGAAAAGGATAGATAATGTGAAGGATGAAAGTGATCCAAAGAGTGTGGAATGTTAGTTCAATGAGTGTCCTAAAATATTTTTTTAATACCAAAAACAAGATGTTGTTCAGAACATACCTTTTATCATATGCATACAAACAAAGTGGATGCAGTTCATGATGGTTAAACACTCACACAACAATATCATATCAATGGAATCCACCTTCAACACAAACAAGTATGGGTGAGTACATATTTCTCATATATTATTTTCATTTCATTGCCTGTATTATATATACTTATGATCATGTATTGTTTGTAATGCAGTATCAACTCTACACTTCAATGGTTTTCAATGAACATCACAATGGGATTCCAGTAGCTTGGGTGATTTCATCACGAAATACTGCAAATGATATTTGTAGATGGATGTTTTCATTCTTTGCGATCGAAATAAAAGAATGCCAGATTGGCATGTCCAAGCTTTCATCACATATGATGCTGCAATTGAAATTGGGGCATTTAGGTGACGTGTTTATTTTTTCAAAGAGATATGAAACAAATATGTTTAGGTATATCATATTTTAATGTTACATTATTTTAGGACTTGCACCAATTGTGCAATATTATTATGTGTATGGCATGCCCATCAAGCGTGGTTGAAGAATGTTGGAAATAAAGTCAAAGCGAGGGAAACGAAAATCCACATCTTCCGTGGCTTAGTAGAAATTATACACTCATGTCAAGATGATGGATCTATAAAACATGCAGTTGTAAGGTTTCTTGATGAATTTAGTGAACATAAGAGGTTTCTAGACTATTTTAGAACCACTTGGTTAGCCAATGATACAATATGTAAGTTTTTTTGAAGTTGATTTTTATCACTATATTCTACGATGTCATAATTTTAGTTATTACTTCATATCTAATGTATATATTTTTGTCCAGATATGTGGGCAAAAGTGTATAGAAATTTTCCACATTCCAATCAAGACACAAATAATGCAATTGGATCTGTTGCTGCCGCAACCGTTCTCCCCGAATTTATTTTTACTTAAACTCTGGGCCCCTCCTCATCATTTCACTTGGTTTGATCGTTAAAGACTTGAGCCTCTTCGGCATATTTGTTTTTCGTTTTACTTCGAAGATGAATGTCAGTCAGTTTATGTTTTCCCCGTTTAGTTTTGGTTTGAGTCATGGATGCCAGTGTACTGGTCGAAAAAGGGGGGAATCTTTGTTTTTCAGAGTTGCCTTCTCGTGGAAAGAACGAACCTATCTGTGCCTGATATTTAAAGCTGTTTGAATACTTGGTTTTTTCTGTAATTGGCCCCCTTTTAGTTCCAGGTCGGAAGCTGTGAGTTTCTCTCCCGCTGCCGTTGCGGCTCCCAGATCGTTTCAGCGTCCGATTTCTTAAAGCCGTTCGACGCCCGATTTATGTTAACTACAAATCACTTGTCCGTAGCTTCTGCTCGCCCGCCGTTACAGCCGAGAAGAGATAGTCAGCTTCCGATTTGAGTCTCTTCCGACATCCGACTAAGTTCTTCCCGTCCATTTTGCGTATCCTCTAGCTCTCCTCCTCCGCCGTTGCGGCTCCCAGAGTCTTCCGACTTCCGCAGCTAAACCGTCCGACATCTGATTTATGGCCTATCCCACCCGCGTTTCGCCTGGCTGTGACTCAAGCCTCATCCGACGTTGCGGCTGGTTGAACCCTCTAGCCTGCGAGCTCACTTACATCCGACGGCCGACTTGAATTTTCCCGCCGGTGACCATAGGATTGTTTTCCAGACCCATGTGTGTTTCGCTCGACCATTTCATTCCGGAATGATGGTTAATTAGTTATATTTGTTGATTGAACCATGCTCGTGAGTTGAATGCAGGCATTTTCCAGGCGACCGGTCAATCTGCCACGACAACAAGAAAGACTAACCCGTTTGGCGAAGGTATGATTGAAATGAGGCGAATGGAGGATGAAATCCGGAGCTGTAAAGGCGTGATCCCAGAAACGGATCAGTTACCGAGTGTTTCATGATCACCTGCTGACAAAAGATCGGAATAGGAAGCATTGGAGAAACTGAAAAGTCACACGCTTGAAGGCAGCAGTTCTAGTTTAAATATTTAGAAGTAGGACTGAGAAAGGGATTTTTCCCCTGGAAATTTTTTGTAAATGTTTGCTTGTAAGAGGAACTACTTCGTTTTGCAAAGGAAACTACAAATTTGTCTATCGAAGAGAGTGAAAAGTGGAATGTATTAGTGCAACTCAATGAATAATGTTGAAGAGGAACTATTTCATTTTCAGCCGTGTCTTCATTTACTGTAAGAGTATTTAATGTTCTGAACCTATGTTCTGGTTAAATGTTCTTCAGTAGTTTTTGGGATATTTTTCACTGTGAGCAATAAATGTTGCCATAAAATGATCGGCTATCCGGTTATTTAAATATCTGTAAGCGTTCATGTGCTTTAGAAGAAGTATCAGCTATCTGTGATTCCTCTTAATGTATGTGAAAATGTATTGCTCATCCAAAATGATAACCTTGCTCCCTAGGGATATATTAGATAGTTAGTTTATTTCTTTTGTATCTGGTTTGGTTGCTTGCGAGCACAAGACGAGAGGTAAGAACCTGTGCATCACGTTGTGACCGCTCCCTGCATCTTGACCCCTTGCATTTAGTTAGGCACTTGCATATCATTTCTTTAAGTCAAAATACAAAAACTCGGTGGGTCGGGCCGCAACCGGTAAAGCTTCAGTTTTGTTTCTTGACCTACGATAGCCGAACCGCAAACCGGACGGATTCCCTATTCCAAACAGTCAACGGGCTAGTTGGGAACGTTGATTGGGGAGAATCCCTTACTGTTGCCGCCTGCGAATTTCCAGGCCTCAACAGGATCTTACCATGGGTATATAAAACAAAGGTACCTATGTGAGAAGAAAAATGCATGCCATAGATGAGTTGAATGGCTGGTTTATGTGTTGTTGACTATGGTTGAACTATATTAAATCCATATGCAAGGTTTAAATGAGGTCGGGTTTGTGCAATGTAGAAAATACGAGAAACAATTGAATGCTTCTAAGTGCAGAGCAAACCAAATTCCAGATGAATATTGTGTGTTTGTTGATGAAAGTAACAATGAATATCGGGTTCGTATCCAAAATAAATATAGTCATGACACTTGTTATAATGTCATCTATAAAGGGCCAAATCTATACTTATGTAATTGTAATAGGGACCTAAATGGAAATGTTTGTAAACATGTGTTGAAAGTTGAGATGCTAGTGAGTAACACTGTTTTAAGAGATAATACATTATCAAATGTCTCTAATTCTATTGCCAAAATACCTAGAATTTTAGTTGATTTAAATGAAACATGTATAAGGATATTAGAAATTGAAACAGAGCTCCCATTCTACTTTAATTCTCTTCCCAATATCAATTGTCACATTGAAACAAAAACCGATGATATAGAGAATTTGTCACATCACGTTGAATCAACCATTGTAACATTGGATAGTGCCTTACTTGAGGATGATGAAATGGAATTTGTTGTTTTATCATTTCATGAAGAATTAAGGGGTTTATCGTCCATAGTTCCTCCTATTTGGGAGAAGGCATATGTACTAAAGAACCTGGCAGCCAATGCACACCAAGAGTACACTATTTTGTTTTAGTACTATAACTCCATCCAAGATCACTACCAAGAGATGACATAGTTTTTTGAGTCCAATCAATAAAAAGAGGAAATGTGGTCATGATTTAAAATCAAGAAAAGATAAACCACAGTTTGAAAAGGTTGGACGAATTCATACAAAGAAAAGAAACATGAATGAGCAGTCGGAATCAACTTCTTGGAAACAAAGAGATCTAGAGCATGCACGTGATGTGCAACATTATGCTCTATGCAATACAAATATTTAAATTTGATAGTTTGTATTGTATTACATGAAATACAATATATATATACTTATCATCAATCCAATTAAAAGACCTCTAATTTTTTTATTGTTACATTTGAAGGATCCACATTTGACAATGTTAAAAGCTGCAGGGTTCGATTATTTAATGATAATATTGTCGAGATCAACTTTATGCTTCCAAATGGAGGTAAAATAGTGGTTCCTAAAAAAATTCATGACTGTCCCACATTATATGTGGACTGATAATCTTATACGATGGTTAGATAACATCAAACATGTTTAAAATATGATTTAGGTACTTTTTCTAATGATCTAGACATACCAACCAATTCAGAGATTCCAACCTTTTAGTTAATTCCAGACTTGAACATATGATCTCTTCTCAAGGTAAATTATTTTAAAGTATTTGATATTATAAAATATTTTGTTGGGATTAAGTTATATTATCATCCTTAATTGGATGATACTACAATTTTAACTTGTTTTACCTAGATATGGTATATTTGTGGACAACATGTGACTTAGGACAAATACTTGAGCTAAAATAGTTTATTAGGTTTCCATTCTCTCAACTTGTTATGTTCTTCCAATAGTTTTAAATACCATTGATATATATATGTGCACGACTAACTTGTTCCCATTTTTTGCAGTTGGAGCATGCATTTCCTAAACAGTTCATACATACATTCAAGGATGGGTAGTTTGTAACTTGCCCCGTCCTGCATTCAGTTGGTTGAATTACTTAAGAACCTTCACTCATTCACCCGTTTTTGATGGAGCAACCAAATGCAATAGGACAACATATTTGCTTAGATTCCTATTTCACAATTCTTGCTTTTTTCAGAATTAGTTAGTAGATTGTTGAAGGTTTATTGGATTTGAACCATAATTGGTTCATGAAACAAATTGTATATATGTATGTGAGCCTACGAGGCATACGTGTGTGGCTAATCAAGAAGATAATAGGAAAATATAGCTGATTGTGTTAGTATTAGATCTAAGGGGTTTAGAATATAAGTTCTGTAACAGATTGTAAATATACATGGTTCTTAAGTTTGAATGGGAAAAGACAATTGTGCATGTCTCTGTGTAAATGGTGGGAATTATGTTAAATGATCAATGGAAGGGAAATTCTCTCTGTATCTCCACATGTGAATGGATCTAGGTGTGATATGTGAATGAACGTAATTTCTCTGTGAATTATAGCTGGATATTTTCTGAAACATGGATATTCGTGTCTGGGAATATAATAAAATAGAGAATGATGTTGATTGATCAATTCTCTGATCAATCAAATGCGAATTGATATAGTTAGAGAAATTTCATCATCTCTGTAGATGATTGCATGTTTAAGTATGTGAAGGTATGGATGGCTGAGATTATAGGAGAAGCGGATCAATGAATGAGACTGATTCCACAATAGAATTTTTCTCAAGATATAATCATAAAGTCAACAATTTGAGAAGGAGCAAGCATGATCGAATCAAGATCGTGATTGGGAAAGATCGACAATAGGGAAATAATTCACAAAGAGAACGTGTACAGGAGATAAGAGGTCTGCAAAGTAAAGCAGAGTCCCACACTGATCACATATCGACTGATAGGGAAGAATCCACAAGAGATCAATGATCGAGAATGGGTTTCGCAAGGACAAGGTAAGAGCTTTTTAAAGCAGTAGGAAAAAATAAATTGCGGAAGAAAAGTTGCAGAAGACGAATTGCAGAAGCAGTTCGAGAAAAAAAAGGTCGAAATCCGACCCACAATTCGCAATCCGCAACTGCAAAAAGGTAGTTTGTGGAAATGTTGAGTTGCAGATATATTGGATTGTAGAAAGATTGGGGTTGCAGAAGAAATATTGCAGAAAGGGTGTTGTGGAAAGGAAACACTAGTGACAAGTAGTGACAACTAAATTCAAAATTCAAAAGGCTGTTGCAATATTGTAGATATTTATAATGATGATATGCATCGTCTTTTCATGGAAACACTACTCACAACTAAATTCGAACATTTTTGTTTGCAAATTGTTTTTATACATGTGTGCTTATTTTCTCGTAAATGATCAATTGCATGGTTTTGTTGAGTTCAAAGTCTTTATGTCAACTGTAGTGAAATACAGAATCTGGTGAAGTCATGTTGATGATCTTTGGATGGATAATGAAGGTGAATTCAAATCTAATGACTTTGTTAATTTTTGTTCTCAACGATATATATTTTAGGTTATTTGATTATTTTTAATCACCAAAATAATTATGTGCTGTATTTAATAAAGGAATTCAAGCTTGTAGTTTCCAAAAACCTATGTGCATTTTTTGTTATGCCTTACAAAACATGATATATTGTGTTATAAAATGGGTATGGATATGCTTGTTTTGAAATTTATTTTTGGCATGACTATGTTTTAATTAAAAATACACCACCATCTTCATCATTATCATTGTTGTCATCGTCATGATCATCATGGTCATCACCATTAATGGCATCTTCTGAAACAAAATACCATTTTTACGGGAAAACCCAATGTAAGTAACGTTAGTGGTCCATAAATGGATCAATAATAATGTAAAAATGTAATGCATGATAGATGATTAATAGTTACATAAGTTTGGGCTTTATATAATCCTGTCATGCACCTTTTCGTAAAATGGCAAGACTATTGACTTTAGATAGTATTTTAATTAATAATAAATTAATATTAATATTAGTTTATTATTTTATTATTACATTGCCTTCCCCTTAAGGGAAGCTTTGTCCTGAAAGTTTCGTTGACAGCCATGTCTGATTTTGCTTGAACTGTCATCTCTGGATCCTTTGCGACACTTGATGAAATAAGACGATACGAGTTACGGATTCCCCAGGAAAATTGTCGCATCATATCTGCTGTGGTCCATCCCAGATTTATTTTGATCGGACCTCTGAGATCATTTTGGGGAATGGCTCATCTCAAATGTTGCTTAGTATGTCGAACTGTTTTCCTATCAACATAACTCTTTTGTGAATGCTCATTTTGACCCCGTCGTTGGTCAAAATGGCGGTTAGAATTGGGATGTTTGTAAGGTGTATGTGTTGTTTGTTTTTATTCCTTTTGAACTACGACGAGGACCACCTTCACTTACTCGCCTCAATTTATTTGTGGGATAGGTATTCTTGTTTATTGTTTTGTATTTTGATTTGTTGTTCTTTCTCATATGACATCATATCTCCTTTGTGTGTGTTCATTTTGATCCTGTCATTGGTCAAAATTACGTTAATGATTGGGGTGTTGATAAGGAGTTTTTGTTGTTTCTTCTTTGGCTGTATTGACTTCTTTTTTATCTGTGATGATGATTGAATTTACTTCCTCAACTTGACTTTATTTTTCAGAGAGTCTGGATGCTTCTTTTTGGATTTGCACTATTTTTTTCTCTAGTAGATTGTTTTTACTCCGAATCTTCTCAAACCTTTCATCTTGCGAAATTTTGTCCTCTTTTAACTTCCCAATTTGCTTCTCTAGTTCTTGATTAATATTCTTTAGGCACTAGTTTTCTTCTTCATTTTCTAGAACTCTTCCTTCGAGGTCTTCATTGGACTGCTTCTTCTTGTGACTATGTTTCAGTTTTTTAATCTTCGTAATCAATGTTTTTGTTATGATTTTGTAGTCGAAAAAGTTCTTTGGTATTGCTTGATAACACCTTGTAAATTTTTGTAATTTCCAACTTATGCGTCTTCTTAATGTCATCATGTTGTTGCTGCAATTTTTCCTTCTGTTGCTGATGTTGACATAACTCGAATTCTTGATTTTTTTCTTTCTCTAGACGTGATCCAACTCATTATCTTTGTCCATGGTGAGTTTGTTTAAAAGCTTTATTTTTTCTTCTAACTCTTCATATCATTCATCAGTTGATTATTTGTCTGTAGTTTCCGATAAGGGGACTATCACTGATAAATCCTGTAGCGTTATTTTCTTCTTCTCATGGACGAATGTGATGCAATTATTTTTTGCATCGACAAAGAATGTTCCTAGTGTTTCCAACTAGTTATAACCCAACATTATGTCGATGAGATGGTAATCTATAGCTATGACGGTGAATTGAGCTACACAATGATAATCATCGATTTGTAATGGTACTTCTATTTGATCTTTGTTTGACTCATTCTTCTTGATTCTTAAACTTGTACTTGATTTGCGACATCGATGTTTATTAAATTTTCCTTGTTGGATGGAAAAATAGGGATGGAAATTGGACTTTCATCGAATATCCCATTAACTTTCAGCATCGCCATCGACACTTTAGTCGGAACATTCAAAAATCTTTTCTCTGCTTTATTAAAATCTCTCTTCCATTTTCGCTTGTCTTCTTTCCTCATTTTGATTTGTTCCGTGTTTCTTTATATAATAATTTTATTTATTACAATTATTAGGTATTAATTATTAATATTATGAAATTAATAAATTTTTAATTTTTTTTAATAATAATAATAATATTACTATTATATTTTGAAAAGTAAAAGTTTATATAATATAGTATAATAAATAGTATTATAATTTTTTTAAAGTAATGGAGTTTTAGGGTTTTTGAACCTAAGGGATGGTAGGTGGGAGTATGGGGATGAATAAGAATGGAATCTGAGCAAGGAGACGGGTGACTTTTTTTAAATGGAGTTTTAAAGAAAAACCATGTGTTGGTTTGGATTTTTTTTTCTTTTTACTTTCTTTTTCCTTTCTTTTGTTTTTTTTTTTAACTTTTTTTTTTAATCTTTTCTTTTTAACTTTTTTCTTTCTTTTCTTTTCTCTTTTTTGTTTTTTTGTTTTTAACTTTTTGTTTTTTCTTTTCCTTTTTGGACAAGGTCCTATTTTTTAGGGAAACCCTAATAGAGTCGTCAGGAACTCCCGAATCAGGAACTCTAACTTATCTCTGATACCACTGAAACAATAAAATACTATTTTTACGGGAAACCCCAAGGTAAGTAATGTAAGTGGTCCATAAATGGATCAATAGTAATGTAAACATGAAATGTATAATATATGATTAATATTTACACAGGTTTGGGATTTATATAAGCTCGCCATGCACCTTTTCGTAACAAGGCATTCCTATTGACTTTAGATAGTCCTTTAATTAATAATAAATTAATATTAATACAGATTTATTATTTTATTGTTACATATTCATCATCATTTTCATCATTCATGTCATTATTGATGATGATGTACTAGATGGCGATGATGATGATGATGATCACCTAGATGACAATGACAATGATGGCATTTTAAGAATCAGGAATATTCATCTAGTTCATTGGCATTGTCATGGTCATAGCCATTTTCATTGACTATTTCATAATAATGTTAATATATGTTATCCTTGATAAAGAGACAAATATATCCTTGATATACCTATAATACAGGGATATAAAAACCCACAATTCCCTATCCCATGTCCATAGACATGAAAAAAAGGAAGAGCAAAGGATTAGAGGTGCTAAAGAGGTTAGTTTCATCTATTGGTTGATAATGGTTAGAGGTGATATGAATTTATTGGTTGAGAATTAAAAATAGTTATATATGTATATTGTAGAAGTTTTCATGTGCATGTACACACGAATATAACTTGTGTAGTTGAAGGAATT
>LPNX011087317.1:252233-268276 GCA_001517045.1 Pseudotsuga menziesii | reverse complement strand
TATATATAATCCATTTAGTATTCATATAGATCTTTAAATGGGATTTCAATTAGATTATGTGATTCACAACTACCCTCCAATCAAAATAATTTTGATTAACTATACAATAGGAAATGAAAACTAAGACGCCAAATCGAGGAAACCTTGTATTTTGATTTTGTTGTCATATTTCTTCATCAAATAATCTTTTGTCTACTTTAGCAATATCTATATATAATGTGCCTAGTTTTTCACCTAGACAATCTAGCACAAGTAGAATTTAAATGTAATTTATTTGGGATGCTAAAGTGGACACAATTTGGGTCCATTTTAGCATCAACCTCATATAATCCACCTAGTTTTGCACCTATACAACCTAGCATAAGGAGAATATAAATGTAATTTATTTGGGGTGCTAAAGTGGACACAATCATGAACCTTACTCATCAAGGTAAATATAAATGGACAAAATCAAGGAGAATGTAAATGTAATTGACTATGTAATGAAGAAAATCAAGGTAAATTATGAACCCTTCTCATCACATACTAAAAGTGATATGTGCTGCAATTGAAAATAACTTCTTAAGACTAAACATAGGCAACAAAATGTGAACATAAGATAAAAACCAACATATTCTGAAACATGAATTGCAGAACACAAACCAAATTTAATTCATTAAATGAGTTGATAAACCTTACAGAATATATCCATATCCAATGAACTAGATGGATAAGAAATTATAGTCTTATACATTAAAATAACTAGCAAACTGCATGCATGAAAATGCATAACAATTCTATATTACAGAGAAAAACAAATTTGTCTCTCTTGAGAGCTCCCCTCTCCCTATGAGATCTAAGTCCTTTTAAATAACAATTACAAAATAGTATAGAGGAATGAATCTCCCATGGAAGTGGGAATTACACAATAATGATTTAATATTTTCCAAGGCAAGATTTCCACTTGGAAAATACATCCAACAAATCCTCAATATCCTGATATTGAGCATGCTCAAGCTGTAATTGAGCTTTGTAGGTAAAGGACTCGATCTTCCTTTTCTTTTCCTTTTCCCATTCTCATAGGAAGATATTAATCCTAATTTTTGAGGCTATGGGTGACTCGATCAACTCTTTAATCTCTGCTATGTGGATGTGATTGAGATTCTCTATGCATTCCTTGGATTTTAAATGCTCCCTTTCAACCTGCTCAATCAATATTTTAGGTGGGAGAGCATTCTCAATCGGATCCATGAAGGAGAATCCCAACAAGCTTAAGAGGCTATCAGATGCAGAGCATCTATTGCTACAGAACCTATATCCTTCTTGGATCATGGATTCCACCATTTCATAAATAGTTTCCCAAGACTCTAGAGAAATCTTGATCCTTTTGATCTTTTCCGGCATAGGTACATTTTCAGGTTTGTCTTTAATGAACTTTTTCCAATCTACCACATCTTCAATAGACTTGGTTTCCTCATTCCTTCTCTGATTGTGATCATAGAGCACATTGGAGTGGAACTCAAAACAATTGTAGGTTTCCTGTATATCGTTGAATCCTCCAAATAATTCAACCAACAAATTCTTATGACCTTCATGAATTTTCAGAGCAAGTTCCTTAAATTATTCCTTGGAGAATTTCAAGAAAGAGGAAGCAACAAAGAGGAACTGTGAATCCTTCAATTGTTGCTCAAGGGCTTGAATTTTCCTGTATAATCCTCCACATTCAGCTCTTATTCTTTCTTGAGTTGTTGTTGAAGTACTTAATTCTAAACCTTCATGTCTCCAAGGTGCCTCTCATAACCATCTTTTATCTGCTGCAACTTAAGTTGATGTTTTTCATCGTTCTGGAGAAGCTATTGATTGAGATTTTGAAGTTCATGTTCTTTCATCTCAATTTCTTTGTGCAGGGATGAAACAAAGCCATATTTTTCCCTTGCAAAGGATCCCATGGCAGCAACAGTCTCAAGATATTCTTGTCTGACATCAATGTAGGATCTTTTCCATATGACCTGAGTAGGAACAATGCCTTGCACTAGAGTCCCTTCCCTGGTTCTTTTGGAACCCTTTTTCACCTAAACCTTTTTTGAGTTGCTCCAAAAGTACTCCCCAATGGAGACCACTACATCTTCACCAAATTTTGCTATCTCCTCCAATGTGGGTGTTGACATTTTTGAAACCATGACTAAAGGTAGAGGTTGGGAAACAATAGGAGTAGGAATATGCATGGTTATTTGGGGAATGGAGATGGATGACATTGGAGCACCAGAGGTTGAAAGTGGTGGAGTGGAGGTGGTGGATAAAGTGACAAGATCTAAGAATACAACTGAAATTGGAACCACATCTGGCTTCGAAGGTGAGACATAAATTTTAATTTGGGATGGATGTGTGGATACATTTTCAATAGAGGTAGCCGGCTGGTCAATTGTTGTGGTATGTGGGACTATAATATCTAATGATATGACAATATGAATACTCATAGGGACAAATGAGGGTTTAGGAGATGTAATAGTGGTGGTGGTGGTAATTTAAGAAAAATGAATCTCAAGGAAATAATCATCGACCACTAAACCCTCAATTGGATCAACAGAAGTCCAAGCAATTGAAAATAATGATGGAAAGTTGAGAGGAATGGTAATTGGACATGAAAAGTTAAAGGGGAGGGACTCCTCTTCAACATCACTATCTTCAATATTAAGTGTATCAATATGTGGTATTGGATTTTGGATATTTTGCTTCTTATTTGGAGGAATTGAAGCTACTGATTGTGCTTCAACCACTAAGCTCCTCTTCATCTCTGCAACTGATTACATAAGAGAATTAAGAGTGTCCAAAGGTATGGTTTGTGAAGAATACTCAACAAGGGCTTTCCATCGGTCATATGTCTGAGAGGTCAGCACCAAATAGGTGTTGGATTGAGCTTTCTGTGCTTCTTTCTCCACTAATTTTTTTTGTGTCTTTTCCTCTAGTGAAAATTCTTGCTTCCTATACTAGAGCAGTTTGTCCTTGACCTCCTGTTGATATTGGAAGATGAATCTCTTCTCATCTTGTGAAGAAGTCCTGTTCAATACCTCAGAAAAGGAGTCAACACCCTGATAAATAGAATCACGAGGGGTGGTCTGATGAACATAAGAGCTCTTCATGTGCTCCTTTGTGAAATGATTGGCCAAGAAATATTTTGGGTCATGGATCCTCTTAGGAGATTCTCCAAGATTTAGAGTGGTACTTCTTTTCCCAAGAAAGCTGGCATGTGTTGAAATTTGAATTACCAGAGATCCAAGGTTAAGGGGAAAATTGGGACACACCTTCCTTTTAACTCCACTCTTCTTTGGGAAAACCCCATCAACCACTATTTGGAAGGATATCTCTTCCAACACCATTATATTTGGCATAATCATGGGCAGTAGATGGAATGTGTTGCTATCCCAAATCCCGATATAGGAGAAATATTTTCCCACATACCAATCACCCATTGTGGAAATCAATGCTTTAGCTTGGGATGAAAAGGTGGGGGTATCTTGCTTGAAAATTTTCTGATAAACATCACCTACAAAGTGATCCCAGATGTTGTAAATGAGAGGTATGGAGTTATCCTCCCATAAATCTGAGTATTAGATATGGACTGGAGGTCCAACTTTTGTCCAATCCCATCCCATGGTTGGGAAAGTGAAAGTCAAGCAGAAAAAAATCCATAACATATGCAGAAAGGTAGAATGTTGGCTTACTCGAGGTGGGAGTCTTCTGGTACTTCTCAATTACCTATTTTAACACCACAGGAAAAATATAGGCCCAATTAAAGGATTCCCTAGTGGTAAGAAAATGGTGGGCCAAGGGTGCCCATTCGACTTTAAAAGAAGTGCAATTTGGTAACCCATACAAGCTGCACAACGTGGATAACAACAAAGAGAAGGGTTCCCTGAACCAAGAAATGGGGTAAAGCTTGTCGGTTTTGGGTGTGAAGGTAGCAGGGTTTTCCATCCAAGATTTTAGCATTGCCTTAAAATCATACAAGGTTACAGAAGTTTCCAAGAATTGCTTATTGAGAAACTGTTGTGGTTTCATAAGCGCATAAGCTTTGGAAAACACTTACGGATGAAAGGAGGCCAATTGGGTTTTAGCTTCGTCATTGAAAGACTAGACTTGAGGGTTGGCATAGTCAATAATCCATTTGATAGCATTTATATAAGGCATTAAGGTATATCTAGCTACTATGGAATGAAGCTGGGATTTGATTATGTTTATGAAAGCTTCCTGGTCATGCTGGATTTCTAAGAAATCATCATTATCAAAGATAAAATAAATATGTGACCAATCCAGGTGAAAGGTCTCGAAAATCCTCCCATTTGTGTCAGAGAGAATGCCATTGTTAGGGTCCTCAATTTTTAGTTCATTGAGGGCAGTTTTGGTTCTGGCGTTCCTCGACATGGTTGTAAGAAAACAAGAAATTATGATAAAATGACGAAAATCAATTACTTAAACAGAATTCGATTTTCCAATTTGCTCAAAGAATTAGTAAAAGGACTGAAAACCTACCAATTAACCGGATGGAGGGGAGTAAATCCGTCGACTTGGTGGAGATTTGCAATAAAAATCATTCGCTAAGGGTAAATTCGCTGTTTGAAAAAGATGAAAAATGGTAAAAAATTCGAAATATTTAACCAAAATTTTAACGACGAAATCAATATAGGCCGTAGATTTTGAAAGAAATCAATGGTTGCGATCAAAATGGGGAGAGGAAAAAGTAAAATTTTGGGAGCGACCTTTTGAAGTTTTTTTTTTGCTTTCTGTAATCCGCATTGTGGGTTGCAGAAAAGCAGAAGTGATTATTTTCAAACTCAACGATTTATTGTCTCTGCAATCCGCAATCCGCATTGCGAGTTACGTGTTGCAAAAATGTATTTTTTATTTTTTGATTTGTTTATCTTGGTTTTCGATTTTCGTAATCCGCATTGTGGGTTGCAGAAATGCGGAACTGAAAATTCAATTTTTTTATTGCACAAACACTTCTCGACATCCGCAATCCGCATAAACAATAAATTAAAAAGAAAAGGCATGTTTTCCGCAATTCACAAAACTCATAAAATTAAGACTCTTTATGAAGTTTTATAAAGAGAGAAGAATAAAGACAACAAACATACCCCAAAAACAAGATAATCAAGTTCAAAACCCCCTCCATTGTAAGTAAGAGGGGCTCCCATTTTATCAATTAAAATGGGATATGTTGTGCTACATTATAGAAAGCTTGAATTGTCACTATATGAAAGGACGTAGAAACAATTGGTGGAGAAAGAAGCAAAGAAAGTACAAGCCAACACTTCTTTGATGTTGACTGATCAAACAAATGACCGTGGAAAATCCATTTTTGAGGACCCTTTACAACCTAAACCCTTAGCTACTCTCAATGCTCTCATGAAATCAACTGTAGAAATGAAGAGGAGCTTAGAATTGATGAGCGCAGTGGTTGAAGAACAAGAAACAAATTCAACTTCTCTAGTTAACGATGACAATGATGATGAGGTGAACGATAAAAATGATGAAGATGATGACAATTATGATTATGATGATAAGTGCCATCATTATTATCATCATCATCACCATTATCATATAATCACATCATTACCAACTTCATCGTCATTGCCATCGTCTTCATCATCATTATCTATATCATCATTCATATCATCATCGTCGTCACCATATTCATCATTGTCATTGTCATCATCAACAACAACATTGTCATCATCATCATCATCATCATATAATCACATCATTGTGAATTCCATTATCATCAAATCAATTACATTTATTGTGTCCACTTTAGCATCCCAAATCAATTACATTTATATTCTCCTTATGCTAGGTTGTATAGGTGCAAAACTAGGTGGATTAGATGAGGATGATGCTAAAATGGACGCAGATTGCATCCACTTTAGCATCCCAAATAAATTACATTTAAATTCTACTTGTGTTAGATTATCTAGGTGCAAAACTACGCACATTATATAGAGATGTTGCTAAAGTGGAAAAAATATTATTTGATGAAGAAAGATGACAACAAAATCAAAATATGAGGTTTCCTCGATTTGTCATCTTAGTTTTCATTTCCTATTGTATAGTTAATAAAAAATATTTTGATTTGGAGGGTAGTTGTGAATCACATAATCTAATTGAAATCCCATTTGAAGATCTATATGAATAATACATGGATCATATATATGTTTATGTGAATCATATTTGCTTTAAAGGAGGGCTTATACATAAACTAATCAAAGGTTTTTTGCTGTAGTGTAGTTTACATACATTTGTGTTAACTAATTCCTTTAACTGCACAAGTTATATTTGTGTGTACATGCGCATGAAAACTTCTACAATATACATACATAACTTTTTTTAATTCTCAACCAAAAACTTCATATCACTTCTAACAATTATCAACCAATAGATGAAACTAACCTCTTTTGCACCTCTAGTCCTTTGCTCTTCCTCTTTTTCATGTCTGTGGACATGGGATACGGAATTGAGGGTTGCTATATCCCTTTATTATAGGTGTATCAAGGATATATTTGTCTCTCTATCAAGGATAACATATATTAACATTATTATGAAATAGTCAATGAAAATGACTATAACAATGACGGTGCCAATGAACTTGATGAATATTCCCAATTCTTAAAATTCCATATTTGTCATTGTCATCTAGGTCATCATCATCATCGCCATCTAGGACATCATCATCAATAATGACATGAATGATGAAAATGATGATGAAGATGCCATTAATGGTGATGATGATGATGATGCCAATGATAATGATGAGGACGGTGGTCTATTTTTAATAAAACATAGTCATGCCAAAAATAAAGTTCAAAACAAACATAACCATACCCATTTTATAACACAATATATCATGTTTTGTAAGGCATAACAAAAAATGCACATAGGTTTTTGGAAACTACAAGCTTGAATTCCTTTATTAAATACAACACATAATTATTTTGGTGACTAAAAAATAATCAAATAAACTAAAATAGATATCCTTGAGTACAAAATTAACAAACTCATTAGATTTGAATTCACCTTTATTATCCATCCAAAGATACTCAACATGAATTCACCAGATTCTTTATTTCACTACGGTTGACATAAACACTTTGAACTCAACAAAACCATGCAGTTGGTCGTTTACGAGAAAATAAGCGCACATGTATAAAAACATTTTGCAAACAAAAAAATGTTTGAATTTAGTCGTCACTAGTGGTTCCTTGAAAGGACAATGTATATAATCACTATGAATATCTACAATACTGGAACAACCTTTTGAATTTTGAATTTAGTTGTCACTAGTTGTCACTAGAGTTTCCTTTATTAGAGGAAATTTGGGGTCTAAAATGGGCCTTATAAAAAACTGTGCCATGGATGAGCTGGATTGAGTTGAATTTTTAAACCAATAGAATTTCAATATCTTTGGTCAACCATTATGGTTGAGTTGGACACATAATGCTTATGTGTCATATTTTTATTTGACAATAGCTAACTCCATATCAACCTCACCTTGGTTAATTTCTTGAAAAGATCACCTCGAAATAAGATAAATAAACTTTAACTAATAAATATAGAATATTTTATTTGATCACTACTTCCAACTCCTCTAAACGATAACCTTCGCATTAATTAAAATTGTAGTGGAAGCATTTTGAAATACTAAAAACATTTATTAATCAATTTTTTAAAAAGAAAACTAAATAATATTTAATTTTAATTAGACTTATCTTGAAATACTAAATAAAAGATATTTAGTATTTTTAATATTATTAAATAATATTTAAAAAATCAATATATTTAATTATTACATCCAAAAATAAATAAAACATTTAAATACTAACAAAATAAAAAATAAAAACTAATTTTAATGTTATTAAAATTATAATAAAATTTGATTTTACTTTTTTTCTCTCTTACCTACCTACCCATTAAACCACAATTTTTTTTCTATTAATATAAAAAATAATATGAATATACATAGTTTATTGTTTTTTATTTTATGTGATTTAATATTTTTTATATGAATTAATTTAAAATTTATATTAAAAAATAATAGTGATTTTTTTATTTTTTTAATACTATTATAATTATATTTTTCATTATAAATGAATATATTTGAGTTTTACATTTATTAAATATATAAAAAGTAGTGGTCTATTCATTTAAAAATAATAATAATATAAAATTCAAAAGTTTCCTATCATTTATTATGTGTGCACAAGAATCTAAACATTTCATTAATATTTTTAATCAATATCTCTTAACTCTACATTAACTCAATATAGTTGTCAGCTACCATTAATGAGACGATTTAGGTTGACTTTCATTAGATTTAATCTGATACGGCATATTTGTAGTGTGATGTGGCTTATTTTATTATTTTCCTAAGGAGGCCCATGTTAGATCCCAAATTTCTTCTAATTGGCACAAAAACCTTTCCGCAAGATTGCTTTCGCAACCCCAATCTTTCTGCAGTCCAATCTTTCCGCAACTCAAAATTTCCGCAAACTACCTTTCCCCAATCGCAGATTGCTGAATGTGGGTCAGATTTCAATTTTTTTTTATCGAACTGCTTCAGAAATTCGTCTTCCACAACTTTTCTTCCGCAATTTATTTTTTCTGTCGCTTTAACAAGCTCTTACCTTGGCCTTGCGGAACCCATTTTCGATCATTGATCTCTTGTAGATTCTTCCCTATCCGTCGATCTGTGACCAGTGTGGGACTTTTCTTTACTTTGTAGACCTCTTATCTCCCGCATACATTCTCTTTGTGAATTCTTTCCCTACTATCGATCTTCCTCAATCACGATCTTGACCGTTCATGCTTGCTCCTTCTCAGATTGTTGACTTTTGATTAGATCTCGAGCAACTTTCTATTGCGAATCAGTCTCATTCATTGATTTGCTTCTACTGTAATCTCAACCATCTATACTTGCACATGCATAAACAAACATTCACCTGCAGAGATGATGAAATTTATCTAACTGTCCCAATTCACATTTGATTGAACAGAGAATCGATCAATCAACATCATTGCCGATTTTATTCTATTCCCAGACACGAATATCCATCTTTCAACAATTATGCAACTATAATTCATAGAGAAATTACATTCATTCACATATCACACCTAAATCCATTCACATATGGAGATACAGAGAGAATTTCCATTCCATTGATCATTTAACAAAATTCCTACCATTTACATAGAGACATGCACAATTGTCTTTTCCCATTCAAACTTAAGAACCCTGTATATTTACAATTTGTTATGTAATCTATGTTCTGAACCCCTTAGGTATAATACTAACATGATCAACTATATTGGCCCGATTTATTCTTGATTGGCCACACACTTATGCCTCGTAGGATCACATACATATATAAAATTTGTTTCATGAACCAATTCTGGTTAAGATCCAATAAACCTTCAACAATCTGCTAACTGATTCTAAAAAGACAAGAATAGGGAAATAGGAAGCTGAGCAAATATGTTGGCGTAGTACATTTGGTTGCTCCATCAAAAATGGGTGAATGAGAGAAGGTGCTACAGTCATACAACCAACTGAATGCAGGACGGTGCAAGTTACAAACTGCCCACCCTGGAATGCATGTATGAACTGTTTAGGAAATGCATGCTCCAACTGTAGAAAATGGGAACAAGTTAGTCTTGCACATAAATATATTGATGGTATTTAAAACTTTTGGAAGAACAAAACAAGTTGAGGCAATGGAAACCTAATAAACTATTTTAGCACAAGTATTCGTTGTAAGTCACATGATGTCCACAAATATACCATATCTACGTAAAACAAGTTAAAATTGCAGTATCAACCAATTAAGGATGATAATATAACTTAATTCGAACAATTTTTTTTCTAATATCAAATACTTTAAAGTAATTTACCTTGAGAAGAGATCATATGTTCAAGTTTGGAATTAATCGAAAGGTTGGAATCTTTGAATTGGTTGGTATGTCTAGATCATTAGAAAAAGTACCTCCATCATATTTTAAGCATGTTTGATGTTATTTAACCGTTGCATAAGATGATCAGTCCACATATAATGTGGGACAATCATGAATTTTTTTAGGGACCACTGTTTTACCTCCATTTGGAAGCATAACATTTCTATCGACAATATTATCATTAAATAATTGAACCCTGCAGCTTTTAACATTGCTAGATGTGGATCCTTCAACTGTAACAATAGAAAATTAACAACGTTTTTTCAATTGCATTGAAGATAAGTATATATATTGTATTTCATGTAAGACAATACAAACTATCAAATTTAAATACCGGTATTGTGTAGAACAGAATGTTTCACATCATGTGCATGCTCCAGATCTCTTTGTTGCTGAGAAGTTGATTCCAACTATTCATTCATGCCTCTTTTCTTTGCAAGAATTCATACAATCTTTTTAAACCGTGGTTTATCTTTTCTTGATTTTAAATCACGACCACATTTCATTTTTTTTATAGATTGGATTAAAAAAACTACGTCGTCTCTTGGTAGTGATCTTGGATGGAGTTATAGTACTGAAAAACATTTTTTTGTACTCTTGGTGTGCATTGGCTGCCAGGTTCTTCAGTGCATATGCCTGCTCCCCATTAGTAGGCACTATAAATGATAAACCCCTCAATTCTTCATGAAATGATGAAATAACAAATTTCATTTCATCAACCTCAAGTAAGGCACTATCTGATATTACAATGGTTGATTCAACATGATGTGAGAAATTCTCTATATCATCGGTTTTTGTTTCAATGTGACAATTGATATTGGGAAGAGAATTAAAGCATAATGGAAGATCTGTTTCAATTTCTAAGCTCCTTACAGGTGTTTCATTTAAATCAACTAAATTTCTAGGCCTTTCAGCAATAGAATTCGAGACATTTGACAATGTAATATCTCTTAAAACACTGTTACTCACTATCATCTCAACTTTCAACACATGTTTACAAACATTTTGATTTAGGGCCCAATTACAATTACATAAGTGTAGAGTTGGCCCTTTATAGATGACATTATACCAAGTGTCACGACTATCTTTATTTTGGCTACGAACTCGATATTCATAGTTACTTTTATCAACAGACACACAATCTTCATTTGGAATTTGGGTTGCTCTGCACTTAGAAGCATTCAATTGTTTCTTAGATTTACTACATCGTACAAACCCAACCTATTTTAAACTTTGCATATGGATGTAATATAGTTCAAACATAATCAACAACACATAAACCAACCAATCAACCAGTCTATGGCATGCATTGTTCTTCTCGCATTGGTACCTTTGTTTTATATACCCATGGTAAGATTCAATTGCATTATTTGTGTCTTGATTGGAATGTGAAAAATTTCTATACGCGTTTGCCCACATATTTGGAAAAAATATATACATTAGATATGAAGTAATAACTAAAATTATGACATCGTAGAATATAGTCATAAAAATCAACTTAAAAGAAATTTACATATTTTATCGTTGGCTAACCAAGTGGTTCTAAAATAGTCTAGAAACCTCTTATGTTCATTGAATTCATCAAGAAACCTTACAACTGCATATTGTACATATCCATTATCTTGACATTAGTGCATAATTTCTCCTAAGGCATGGAAGATGGAGATTTTGTTTTCCTTTCCTTTGACTTTATTTCAAACATTCTTCAATCACGCTCAACGGACATGCTAGACACATAATAATATCGTACAATTGGTGCAAGTTCTAGAATAATGTAACATTAAAATATGATATACGTAAACATCATTGTTTCATATCTCTTTGAAAAAATAAACACGTCACCTTAATGCCACAATTTCATATGCAACATCATCTATGATGAAATCTTGGACATGCCAATCTAGACGTTCTTTTATTCCGATTACAAATAATGAAACCATCCATCTACAAAGATCATTTGTAGTATTACGTGATGAAATCACCCAAGCTACTAGAATCCCATTGCGATGTTCATCGAAAATCATTAAAGTGTAGAGTTGATACTACATTACAAACAATACATGATCATAAGTATATATAATACATGCAATGAAATGAATAGAATTTAAGAGAAATATGTACTCACCCCATACTTGTTTGCGTTGAAGGTGGAGTCCATTGATATGATATTGTTGTGTGAGTGTTTAACCATCATCGACTGCATCCACCTTGTTTATATGCCTATGATAAAAGGGATGTTTTGAACAACATTCCGTTTTGGTAGAAAAAAAGCTTTTGGGGCACTCATTGAACTAACATTCCACACTCTTTGGATCACTTTCATCCTTCACATAATCTAGCCTTTTCGTATCATTGTAAATGTTTAAGATATCTTATCTGTCATAAATGCATCTTGAGATACCCCTGTGAACAACTCACCAGATCTATGCTTCACATCAGAGATGAGCTAGTCCCATATCATTGTAACATTAAAACCATTTTGAATCAAATCTTGGACACTAGCTTGTATATCCTTAGACGTTAAATGTGGTGCATAATTGAATTTTTGAGGCCTGCCTATTGCATCATTTCCATGACAGGCAACATTGTGTTTATCAATATGCCTACATGCTGTATATATTATAACAACGTCATTTGGTCTAAGATAAAGTCGTTGCATAATGAAGTGACATTGGAAACCAACTTTAATACTTTCACGTGGATGACGTTTTTTCTTTGGTTGTTCTACCACATTCATAGTAATAGTCTGTGCGGATTGCAAACCATATGTACACCAATAACTATACATGAATAATTTACAACAAATTAGATAAACTATTTATGCATATTTGACATATTGAAATTTAAATCAAAATCTTATGCATATATTGGAAAAAATATATAGAGACTCACATAGCATACTCTAGATATGTTCCAAAGTTAGCCTCTTTGATATCCTCCTCTTTTATACTTCTTATAGTTTTAACAACAAATTAAGTAGGTGCACCTTCCCTTGATTGCTTTTCACTTATAAAGCCCCCAAGTTGACAATATGGAATAACTGCGACTTGGTCCCCCTAAACATCTATCCATGTCAAGTCTTCTATTGAAAATTCCATCATATCCTCTAGGTCTTCGACATCCAACTCATTGATAGTCTCCCACTTGGCCATTCTTCAGATCACTATACAAACAACATTGAAAATAATTTGGTGTAGCCATTCTTAAATCCAGAGCTAGCAAAGCTATCAACCATGAAAGTGATCAAATCATTCAAGTTGTAGACATTTTTTCAATGTTTGCATTATAAAAAAGATTTACACCATGATTTCATCAATCTCCAATCTTGGTAGATCCCCAATTAAAGTAAATCTATACTAATATATAAAACACATTTACCTAATGATAATGAAAAATGTAATATTTAAGATTTATGGACCAATCTCCCGCATGGTTGGTTGATGATCGATCCACTATTATCCTCCCTGCAAATGTATGCGTAGAAGACCAAGAGCAGGAAGATGGCACAGAGATAAGGGACAAGCCTTTGATTTAGAGCAGATAGAATGATCTTTCTTTGGATGCCCATTTAATAATGAATCCCAAGCAACTTGCTTGAGAAAGCTGGATAGAATCGAAAAAGAAGAATGACTATTTTAGGCCCTGTGAGTTTCAACAGTATTCGCTAGTAGCTATCATTTAGGCCTTTGTTGGGCATTTGGGTACCGTTGAACTAGCTGCAGTGGCTATCGAGAACTCGGTTATAGCAGGGATGGCCTTCAGAGTTATGGTGAGCCAATGATAAAATATTGACACTCTTAGGGTTTTCAATGATATAGACACTGATCCACAACCATTCAAAGACCAACAAAGCCTACAATAGATGAAAACCATAACAAGAAAGAGAAGAATAAAACCGTATGCTGCTTATTCAATGTGTCAGTACAAATGATTAGAGTTGGATATTTTGCTTCATGAAAACATGAGTTTACAGCTAGACATGAGTTTACAGTAACATCAAAACACCATGCTCCAAGGACAACCACCATAAAGCTCTAACACCAATTATAGCTTTCCCTAAGTAGCTCTGCAAATCGATCAAAACGAATTAAACAAAAAATACAGGAAATAATGAAATACCTGTAAGGTTGACGCTGGAGTATTGTGGGCTGGCCTGCACATAGCTCTTCAAGGAAACTCAGACTAGTTGAAGGCAGAAGGAAGACCTGGACCAAGGGATTGGACGCTCAACAAATGGAGAGCAAACTATGAACATGGGTGATGGAGGAGCTTACCGTTGATATTCCAAAATCTGCATTGATGGAGGTGGGTGGTGCCACGTTGATGGCGAGCTTGGAGATGAGACATGCATGGGGTGACATCGCTCCGTGCAAAACAGAACAGGAGTGGAACCCATCGCGTGACGAAATGAAGAAGGGTGCCGGTTCCGCCTTGCCGGATGTTCGCCACGATGGAGTATGGTGCATGCTTCATCCGACATGGGGTATGGATGGTAAGCCCGCAGGATGTTCACCGATGGGGTATGGATGGTAAGGCTGAAGGATGTTCGGCGATGGGGTATGGTGCATGGACGCTAAGTTCTCATGCGTGATGGGGCATGGGTTATGGGTATGGGCGGTAAGCCTGTATGGGGTAGCCTCGTGTGATGGGGCATGGGGTATGGGTATGAGCAGTAAGACCCGTGCCGGTAGCCCCGGAGGCTGAATATTGCTAGCCTATTCCGTTTGCGTCTAAATAGAGGGTTTCCTCCTTTACTTTAAAGGAAGGCAGTCGCTACAGTCTGAAACTCTGTTTCTAGGTTCTCGATAACCTTGTATCAGGCCTCACTTACATCAAACGCCGTGTGGAAAAGCGGAGTCAGAGTGGGCAACACTCGTGTTACGCTGGGAACTTTCAGTCCTCAGCAAGAGAGCCGTATAGGTACACTATGGACGAACAGACAACGCCGTCTGGAATTCTGGCAAGGAGTTCTTACTCAGCCAAAACCAAGTTTGTTGACGACGACGACATATGCTACCTCGAGATGAATTACACCTTCGAATCCAGAAGAACTGGTGAAGCTTATTTGGATTGTAATTAGCATAGTTTGCACTGCAATGTTGTACAATTTAGGTAGGGATTTCAGGATATGTGCGTATAAACAGCACAGGCTGCATGAAACCACGCAGGGATTTGCTTTAAAACGAGTGATTGCGGGCCAAGAGAGAGAGAGTGTCTGGAAATATGATTTTGGGCTATTGTTGGGTATGATTTTACCATGCAACCATTTGACTGTTTAAAGCCAACGACCAGCGAACAACCAATAACCAAACCTCAAGAGAGTCCGCCTCATGAAACGAGGGGTGTATATTGTGCAAACGTTTTGACTGTAATTTGTTTAAAAACCTTGATTGTTGGGCATGCCTTGCTCATGCAAACATCTGACTGTACAGTGTTAAAATAAAAAAAATGCTTTTAGGGGAGCAGTTTGAATGGACTTCGAGCTACCGTGCTCGTTCGATAGGTATTGTACCAATTTAAGCGTTGAAGATGAAGCCCATAGGTATTGTACCAATTTAAGATCCATTCCTGCCTGCAAAAGGAAGAAACGTATGCTGGAAATTTTCCATGCCAAAACTGAAAAGAAACATGTTCAATGTATGGCTCAGCAATCCCAGCTTTAAGGAACAAAAAACGTACTGGAAAATCGTAAGGCTTAATAAAACGTATTGATTGTAGCTCCTTGGCTTAAGAAAAACATATAGATTGACCAAAGGCAAAGAAAAAGATTGTTCATGTTTTTAATTAATTTTTGCACTCAAAATTTTGGGCATCTACCTATGGGAGATTGATTCCCAGCAAAGAAAAGACTATTTATGTTTTTAACTAATTTTTGTGTAAACATTTATGAATCTGAAGCCTTCAAATGATCAACATTAAATAAGCAGCGGAATAGATACAGCAAATTCGTAATACCTTGCTCCATTGACAGCCTGAGTGGGATTGCAGACTCCTCTGTCACTGCTGCTCCTTTCCAGCGACGTATTGAAGAAACCTAGCACAGAACAGAAAGCGGTTTCTTT
>LPNX011087317.1:237189-251544 GCA_001517045.1 Pseudotsuga menziesii | reverse complement strand
CTCTTCCCATGCAACCATGAATATAAAACCCCTCCCACTACCTGGTTAATATAAAATTAAAAGGCAACCCTTTACTTTCACCCAGATCGAAAGAAAATAGCACCCCCTGCATATTTTTCCAGACTTAAAGTAAGAGATAACATGGAAAAATAAATAAATAAAAATCACTGTGCACAGGCCGCCATTCCACCTACACCCGGTTCTAGATTTGAAAACAGGATCACATGTGCCCAGGGGACGCCAAGCCAGAACAGAGTTCACACATACAGAGCGATTAGCAGGTCGTATTCCTGGCTGATTTTCAAGATCTAAAGCACAACACGACGTTAACCTTTGGCAAAAATGCATGCATTCAAATCGCAGGTCACCATACATCATTTAAGCATTAACAAGAAAAGGGGTTCACGCCCCTGGCATGCTGCCATGCAGCAATGCATGCATTCCCTAAAAGAAGTCTCCCATCGCATGCCTCAATGCAACATTCAAACATCCATAACAAAGAGTTTACGGTCATCGCGTGCAGTAGTGCAACATTACATGCATCCGTCCATGCCATAGTATAAGCATTCATCCACAGAGAGTTCACAGGAATTCATAACAAAACAACCAAAAAAAAAAATGTTTGTCCCATCGCTTGCATCAATGCAGCCATTCCTTCACTCAGAAATCAAAGGAGCAGAACCAGATTGCATTCGATCAAAGGAAGGTTTAAAACTCAGGCTCTGATACCAATGTAAACATTTATGAATCTGAAGCCTTCAAATGATCAACATTAAATAAGCAGCGGAATAGATACAGCAAATTCGTAATACCTTGCTCCATTGACAGCCTGAGTGGGATTCCAGACTCCTCTGTCACTGCTGCTCCTTTCCAGCGACGTATTGAAGAAACCTAGCACAGAACAGAAAGCGGTTTCTCTCTCTTTACCCTGGACCAATGCGTTCCTTCAGCTTGTCTGATGGTTATTCTGAAGGGATCATTTATAGGCAGAGAGAGGACCGGTTTCCCCAAGGCCTTTATTCTCCACCTGTCCATCAGAGTAGGAGAAAAGAAACGGCTGCCA
Organism: Pseudotsuga menziesii; assembly: GCA_001517045.1. Lineage (NCBI taxonomy): Eukaryota > Viridiplantae > Streptophyta > Pinopsida > Pinales > Pinaceae > Pseudotsuga > Pseudotsuga menziesii. The sequence continues at coordinate 250,481 of LPNX011087317.1, read as the reverse complement.
AGAACCCGTCTCTTCATATGGACAACGTAAGAGTAAAATTTTCTAAATATAGTCTTACATTTTGCACTCAAAATGTTGGGCTTTTCTCTTTGGGAGATTGATCCCAAACAAATAGAAGATTGTTTATGTTTAACAGTCACATGTTGGGCACGTCTGATTTTATTAAAAATGTGGATAAAGGATTTGTAAGTCTATTAGTGAGAAGCTAAATGTTGAATTCGATTAAAGAATGGAGGAGAGGTATTTATTATGAGTATTTAGAGGGAAGCTCTACTTCCTTAAAAGTAAAGTTAGAGAAGGATTTATCATCGAGGATTAAAGAAAATATTAGTGTCTTAACAATCAAGAGCTGAGAAATTTCGCATAATAAGTTCTCTGGTTTGTCCAAAGATGGACTTCACCCAAAACCTCAGTAAAAGGGAACAAGTAAAGATTTAAGTTATGATAAGATTTAATGTTGGATAGAGTTCCCTTGTCTTTTTAGCTCTAGTGGATTCATGTGGAGAAAAATAATCCTTATTGAAAGAAATTTAAAAAAGAAAAAGGAAAAAAGAAAGAAAGAAAGACCATGCTATAAGAATGTATGGAATTATGAAAGAATATATAGAAGTATACATGTTTTATTGTATTAATAAATTTATATATAAAATTTAAAAAAGACTTTATGGGCTAGACAAATATATATAGTATTCTTATAAATGAATGGAATTGAAATAGACATATAGTACATGGATAAAGATTTTGAGGAGCTGTGATGATGATTTTTGAGACTTCTCTAGATGTTTTTTTAGACTACTTCAGTTATATATTTTAGTATGATGATGATGCTGTTTTCTAGTTTCTTTAAGACTACTAGACAATATCTGTTATGGTTTTGGTAATATTGTACTGCTGTGTTAATGAAGAACACATATTTTAGTATGCTGATGATGCTGTTTTCGAGTTTCTTTAAGACTACTAGACAATATCTATTGTGGTTTTGGTAATATTGTACTGCTTTGTTAATGAAGAACACATCTCTGCTGTGTTAATGAAGAACACATCTCTGTCTGATTTCAGGATCTAGATGTATTTTTAAATATTATGATATTTTGTAATTTTTTTGGTTTATCTGAGAATTATTTGTAAATCTTGTGAGAATGGACATTTTCTGTTCATGTGAAGAATGTAAATAAAGCTTTTACTATTTTTTTCCATGGAAAAAAAAAGTGTATGTGAATTAGAAATTTTATTTGCAATAATTACAATTCAAAAGTTAAAGGAGAGAATGAGAATATGAATTAGTTGTTTCAAAAATTTAATTCCTCGTGTAAGTCATATAAAGGTGGTAATAGAAGTCATAATTACGCCTATAAATGCTCATGCCAAAATGTGTGTACAGAACTTATTAATAAAAATGGTTTAGCTATTCTTATGAATTGAGTAATATAGTTATACTCTACATCTTCATGGATAGAAAATATTGTAATTAAAAATGTATATGTATATGAATTTTGAGCTCATGTGTTTCTATTTTGAAAGAAATGAAATTATTTAGTCCCATGAAACACATGCCTCCAATGACTAGATTGGTTATGCATAGATAGCTAACATAAGATAGTTATGCCATTTAAGGTTGAAGTTACATTTTACGATTATTCTATTAAAAGAGTATTCTTAAATAAAGTTAACAAAATGGATAAGTAAGTGGAAGTTATTTCCTTACAAAGTAGGTATTATATGAATATTATAATGGATAATGAAGTGGGAATTGTTCCATTACAAAGTGAATATTTTATGAATAATGAAATATATGTTACTCCATTATGTAAGGGATGATGAAGTAGGAGATATTCCCTTGCAAAGTCAATGTTATATGATTAATGATGTTATATTCCTTACAAAGTAAATAATTGTGTACATTTTTCATAGAACACCTATCCTTATAAAGTAACCTTAGCACTTGAAGTTTGGCTTAGTTAAAGACAACAATAGAAGTCTCTCAGTCCATACACTTCATGGGTTGAATTGATAGAAAAATACTTATATGACATTGACTCTCTAAAGTAATTGAATGAAAAGTTTTTACAGTAATTGGTTATCTTGCCGACATGAAAAGTTTATGGAGCATATAAAAATATAGATTCAATGGTTTTAATTAGAACTCAAAAGCGCGATAGACATAAAGTTGAGAATAAAATACAAAAATTTGTATAACTTGTGAAATTATGTCAGAAAAGTTAAGCATTCAACAAAGTAAAGAATGCATTTTGGGCTCAATATAAAGGAGATGCAAATCAATGAAAGACATTTGCAAGTATATGTAAATAAAATCTAGGTACGACTATGATTGTTGAAAATGTAGTACTTTGAAATTTTGCATATTAACATTTGGTTGCATCAAGAGAGTTACACACACTTAAAAGAGTTAAACTTTTTGTTATATTGACTAAAGAAAGTATGATATGAATAAATTCTAGGAAGAAAATTGTTAGTAAACCAACTAAACCTAATGATGATAACCTACTAAAACATAATAAAGACTAAATGAAAAAAAACCGACTAATTCTTAAAACAAGACTCAATGAGCCTATAACAACACATTGGATGTGACTTGTAAATCATGTTGAAGGGGCCATATGATAACGAGAATGTTGAAATGAGGTAAGGACATGATGAGGTCCTTGATTGGGACGTGATGTGCTGACAAAATGGAAAAAAGTTAAAGTTTAATATGTTCGACTAAGTTGCTAAGTTTTGACATGTTGGAATCATATCTAAATTGAGATTCAATTTTATTAATATCTATGAGTTTGAAAGAAGCCGTATGAGAGTGATGGGTAACTTATGCATTGATTGTTGACTATTTAATAGATGTTATTGATTTAGAAATTCACAATTGTAACTACCAATCAATTGAGGATTGTATACATTCTCTCATGGGAAGAGAGGATAGCCAAATAGATTCAAAATTCTTACCTACCTTTTGATTTGCAAAACGTTGATTGATTATTCATGTGATATACGTTGTAGGTAATTTGGATATCACAAATCCTCATGGGAGACTAGGAGGTATTGAAAATCTAGGTCAGTATTGGAAATTATTGAAAGTATTACTTGATTTACGTTACTTGAAATTTCTATTTTAGAAAATATGTTTGGAACATAAGGTCAATGATGTACCATATCTAGTACATATGGAAATGATCATTTGATCAAAATATAATAGAATGGGATAGATAATTGAATGTGAAAAGAAATTGAAACTAGCATTGAATATACAATAAAAATTAACTTCGAGACGAAGTTTCCTAAAGAAGGGGAGTATGTAATGACCCCGTAGGGATAGGAAAAGTAAATAAATAAAATCATTATGCATAGATGGAAATGACTAATTGATAATAAGTTAATCTGGTTGATGTATTTTGGTAAACTAGCATTGTGTGATTCATGTATGAGGATATAAAATCAAGGATAGTTATAGTCCCAATGCTGCAACCTAAGAGGATGCATTGGAAATATATAAATAATATCCGTACTTATTCTAGAACTTCGGGATGAAGTTTCCGGAAGTGGGGGTGTTAGCACTTGGTTAGAACCAATGCTAAAATTTTGAAGATCTTTTACAAGTGGGTTAGCACAATTTTGAGCTAAACAGTTAGCAGAGGAATAGGCAAATGGAATAAAGGAATAAGGTCTAAAAATTCCTTATCATAGGACCTTGAGGGACGAAAATAAGGTTCTACAGGTTATATGATGGTGGAAGTAAATGACGTGAATGCGTAGTAGAAGCAGACTGATGGCTGAGGAATATTTCGCTGAGGAAAGGATACATAGTTTGTAAAGTCATGGAGGATTGCAAAATCTGCTATATTATTCAGGTTTCAATGGCCGAGATATGTAGATGCTTAAGATCTACGACAAAGGCAGATTTCGTGGTGGAAATGTGCTCGAGAGTTAAAACATGTCGAGATTACGAAATGTCGTGGGACCCACACAGTTCAATGACCAAGATCAAAGGAGGTTTACGATCTACGGTTGATAGGAATTTCATGGCCGAAACTTTCACAGAGGATAGACCATATTAGGGCTACTGTTGTCCTGCGAAAGGAGCATAAGGAAGAAGCTCGTGCATGTAAGCAAAGAAGGTGTGCCGCACGTGCGACAAAAAGAAAGGAAGATTGCGAAGGAAGCAAAGGAACATCCCAGACAGAATGGAGAGGTGCGCGATGAAAGAAAGGAAAGCGTAGGAGTGCTCAAGTGATAATGGCCAAAAAGCGACAGGTGCAGAATCCAGATCATGGCCGGTTAACACAACAGGATTTGAACTCGAAATCCGACGACAGAATCCGACGTTGTCCGACATTTCGCACGGATGTGTCGGACAGCAATCAATCATCAGAATACTGATAATAGAATATTTATAGAGCCATAGAATATTCGACACAAGTGAGTTGGATTTTTGACCCTGGTAGTGTCGGGGAACCGACACTACCAGGGTCGGATCGTCGAAGTCTGCGAAAGCAACACTGGTGGTTATCCGACACTGACGCGTCAGATATTTGACGAGGAACCAACACTACCAGGGTGGTTTGTCGACGTCTGCGAAAGCAAAACTGGCGGTTATTCGACACTTATGCATCGGATATCTGACGGGCGGTTTATAAAAAAAAATATGATAGATAATACTATATAATAAGAAATGACTTGTTTTCGTTTTGGACAGTCTGTTCAAAGGTTTTTGTGAATTGGGAGTAGGTCTGGTAGACATGGCAAACAACTCTGTTGACCCGTGGCAGCAAGAGCTCAACATCTTCTCCTCACCAAAAATTACTAGTATACCGTCTCCGGACACAGTGCAGAACACGCTGGAGAATTTGACAATTGGAAGTGAGAGCAGGGTTCCGGTTTCTCTGTGAGATGAAGAGAGCAGGGTTTCGGTTTCTCTGCTAGATGAAGAGATGCTAGGTGTGTTCGCAGCATGGCCATTGAACCTGACCTTAGGAGGAGGCCCGTACTCATTATTCCAACCTCAAAGCATAACTGCAACAACTGTTTTCATTGAAATTCCCCAGGCGGAACCACAAGGAACCCCAAACAGGGAAATCGATCCTTCAGTGTCACAGGGAGCACGCACAGGAGAAGCCGTCGAACAATTGAACTCCAGGAAATGAAATAATCAGTGTTTAATTCCCTCTAGAAGAGATTTTAACGTAAATTGTGGAGTCTGGTGCACCATGGAAGAAGCAATGGAGATGGACGGGTTAACCCTACTTGGGAAAATCAGAGGAAGAAACCCCACCCTGTGGAAAATGAAGGAATGGGCCAGGAAAAATTGGACAGGGCTTCAAGGTGAAGGCTCGGTTATTAATTCGCTTGCAAAGGGATGGTTCAGCTTCCGGTTCGTATGTAGAGAGGATGCAGACCTCATACACAACAAAGTTTGGACATATGGGAAAACTCTGTTTCAACTAAAGCAGTGGACCTCCTTGTTTGATGTGGAAACAGAGAAACTGGATACAATACCAGTCTGGGTTCACCTGCTAGGACTACCATTGGAATTTTGGAACCCGGCCTGGCTTAGTGAAATTAGGAATGAGCTGGGGACTTTGATTGAAGCGGACCTCTCGTTTCAGTAGACAGAAATAAAAAAGGTATCCAAGATCCTAGTCTCTTTGAACATCAAAACCAGTCTTCCTGAAGCCTTTAATTTTGTATGGAAAAACAAGCAAAAAAGACAGCTGTCGGACTATGAAGGGCTCCCGTTTCGATGCCACAAATGTCATGAAACAAAACATTTGGCAAGAAACTGCCCAAACTTTGTTCCCTCAACAACTGTAAGAAGGAAGTGGGTTAGGCGAACAGAGGCCCCGAGCTCCAAAGAAACTGATCCGAACAGGTTGGAGGGTACAAAACAACCATTGGATCAACCAGAAAGAGCGGGAGCAGTAGCAGCAGAAGGGCCTCCTCAACAGATGGAACAACGTCCGATCGCGTCTCCCCCATCGGGTATGAACACTTCCTCCCTTAGCAATCAATTGAATGATTTATCTTTGAATGACTTGCCCACCCCTTCCACCATAACAAATAACTCGCCCACTCAGTCCTCCTCTATCCGTTTCCACCTTCGTTCAAGGGACGTTCCAATCCCTCAAAAACAAAAATCCCTACAAAAGGACTAGGGGTAAATGCCAGGATCACATCCAAAGGGAAAGGGAGAGGAAGACCATCTCACCTCTCTATGGCCTAGATCATGGCGCTCAGGGATTAGGCAAGTGGTAGACAAACAACCATTTTCGAGGCGCTTAGAGCAGTGCAAACCCCAGATGGGGTGCCCAAATTAAATTTGTCTCCCTAAACTACAGGGGTCTGGCAAGCACCCGGAAAAAGCTTTCCCTAAAAAGGATGATGGAGGTTCTATCACCAGAAGTCGTCCTTCCACAAGAAACAATGGGTCCAGAGCTGGAAGTTGAAACTAGTTTAACATCACTTCTTCCACAATACTCTTTCACGGCGCAAAGTGCCATTGGCCACTCTGGAGGTCTAGCAATTGGATGTAAGAAAACAAGCATTTGGTGCACAAACTCAGGAGGTGCATGCTTATATCTAAATCAAAGTCATTTTTTTCAAATTTCTTTGGGCCTGGGAACTGGAACCAACAGCTATGCAGAACTCATGACATTGAAATTACTTCTCTGTTTTGCCAATGAAAGAAATTGCAGACAGTTTCAAGTATATGGTGACTCAATGGTGGTTATAAACTAGATGAATAAGATACAGAAATGTAGAACTGCTTCTCTAGATGCATTATTTGAAGAGACAACCCATTCTCTCTCATTCTTTGAATCAATCTCTCTCACTCATGTTTACAGGGAGCGAAATAAGGAGGCAGCCAGGCTCTCAAAGAAGGGTTTGACATTGCAATGGGGTGAATGGAAAATTTTGGAAACACAGGAATCCAATGCCACGGAATATTCGCACAGGCCTTTTATAAATCCATCCCTCTAAAACTTTTTGTAAATTTGAAATATATTTTTGAAAGCATAGCACAATATCAGTCTTTTATGAATGGATGCTTTACTGAATTATTTACTGATTTTTTTTTTTCTGCCATTGAATAAATTAATGTCTTAATGAATGAGTTAATGAATGGTTTTTTCAGCTGTTGAATGATTGAATGGTTTAATGAATGTTTTAAAGAATTATTTAATGAAATCATTTTTCAACTATTGAGTGAAATAATTTGCATTGTAGATGCATTGTTATTTGCTTTGTGAAATAGTGAAATAAATTGTTATTTGCAAGTATAGGCATTGGGTTTGGGGAGTTGAGAGTGATGTGAGGGGGGGAGGGGCCATAAGAGCTTCCACCTTCATGTGGTTGGTCCTATTTAGTAGAGAATATTAAATTATTCTCGAAACATAGAGGAGCTCAATGAATGGTAAGGAATAATACATTAAAAAACATCTATTTCTATATTTTTACTGTGTAATTTTCACTATTGGTATTTGACTCCTCCATTGGAACTTGTTACAGATAGCGTTGAGAAACATTTCCATAGTTAAGAGGCAAGAAATGGAGTTTTGATTAGATCGATGGCCTTATATACATAGTATTTTTGGTTATCCATGTTTTATCAGGTGATATATTGTTAACAATTAATTTATTTGAATAGTTGAATAGTATTGTAATTTACATTGTAATAGAATTGTATTTATTTAGATTGTTTTTGTTATTTTCATAAAAAAACATAAATATATTTGATGGGTCCTAACATGAAACTATTGCAACAGGACAAAAAATGAAGTATGTTGAATGATGTTTTGAAAGGTAAAGCATAAGAAGACAGTGTGAAGATCCATAAATCAAGGTATACATATGTTTTCTTTTGTTTGATTGAGCTGTGTATTGGGTATTTATGTATGTGCACACACATAAATTTAGTTGATGATGATGATTACCATACATAGAGATGAAAAACAATCACTAGAGGCAAGAATATAGACTATGTAAATGTTCTACAAGTTAGGCAGGGGTATTTTGACATCCTTGACATTTCTGCATTGTTAGGTTCATCATTAAACCAAAAAGTTTGGAGTTGTTCCAAAACAAGAAAATTCTGCTTTGAAAAATCTATCTGTTGAAACAACCTGACAAGTGTTTATGAAGTGCACATAGGCACTCGAAGCACATTCCTGGTGAGAAAGAAGGTCATAGGGCTTTAGTATTTCACATTGTGCACCTCTCCACATATTTGGATTTTTTTCTCTAGTTTCTCTTGAAAGATAAATGCTTTCCAAAATGGATTCAAACCCATTTTTAAATTTTCAACCACCCTTACCAAATTGCATCCCTAACTACAAATATTTTTCCAGATCAATGTTGCAATTTTCATCTTGGGATATATCACTGACGGCCCAGATATACATATATTGGAAATATTAGGGAAAATGTCGGGGAAAATATTAGTAGGCATAAACTTGGACATGAAAAACTCAGAAAATATTAGCAAGCATAATTTTGGAACTGAAAAACACAGAAAATACCAAAAACATCAGGAACAATAGAAAACTTCAAATCTCAATAAAGTTTTAGAAATATTGGGAGAAATTGGAGATATTTGCAACATTGTTCTAGATATTGATCTGATGCATCGGCGTGAAATATTTTTCATTGTAGACCTGTGTACATTCTTGGGTGTTAGGTTCAATCCCAATAATACCCACTCTCACAAACTAACAAAAACTTTCATTTAAACTCTACTTCTTGAACCAACTTAACTTAGAAACTACACTCCATGATTTCTTTGCTCCTATGTTTTGAGGTGGAATGTTGGATTCCCCAAAAATTTACTTTGAATAACCTTAAAAAAATTCCATTACATTTTAGGTTATGGGATAACGGTGGTATCACATTGGGATAACACCTCTTGTGGGATGCATGAGAACCTCAAAATCCTCCAACAAATCCGTGCAACTGAAAAGTGTAACATTTTTCTTCCTCAATATCTTTTCTACCAAGTGACTTGTCTTCATTTTTCTATATTTTCATATGATACATACTGATGGATCTCAAGTGAGTTGACTCCTAAAATTTGAACGTGGGAACCTAAATTCATTCATATTATTTTTTTTGTCATTACAAATTGACATTGAGAACTAGACATGACTTAGAGAAGTGATGGACTAAATACTGGCCTTGAGATGGAAAACTTGAACTCTAGGATTAAGACTCGGAAAATCAAAACAATAAACAATTCTTGTCACAAGAATTTAGTTGCATATGCATCCATTTATTTAAATATGAGCTCAAAAATTAAAAATATTGGCATGAGTAAAAAATGTCAAAGGAATCTCTTTTTGTTAGCTCAATACTAAGTATTTTGCTAGATTTAGGCGTTTTCGGATTCTGCACAAAAGAACTTTAGGTATATGAGAGAAACATTATATTTAGTATCCATAATCTTCTCCATGACAATCACAGATCTAAAATCTTTTCATAAATCCCGAGGATTAGATTCCTCTTTAGGAACCTAACCATGCATTCATCAAATGCTTATTCATTTTGCGTTGTTAAATTGCCATGGTTTGTTGGATTATGGACTCTAATCTAATCCATAGATTCCTACATTTCCTTATTTTCCTATGTTTAATTTTTTCATGTTTGATCCATTTTGATAAGTAAAGTCCTAACATTTTTTCCATGAGCCACTTCATGTACAGGTGAGATCCACTCATTAACTTTTAAATCAATCTTTTCCAACAAGAATATACCCATCATCTATTGTTCCCCTAGATCCTTCACACATTTATGAAGAATGAGAAGCTCACGATCAAACTGGATATTATTTCAACAGTCTCTATGCCACCGTCCTTGTAATGCATATGATTCAATAGCATATTGTAGCTAAGATGGAAGGAACTATTCAAAGGATCAACATTTCCTTTAACCACTAGTTTTGTAATGGATGTCTCCATTTATTGGATTGGTGAGGTATTCTTCATAGGACAATCTTCATTACTTTCAGTAGGTGATGATAGCATGGTCAAGTGGTGGGATGTCATAATCCAGGTATTGGAGTAATTATGTTTTGTTGATTTTATTTTGAAATAATTTCTAAATTTTCAACACTGTAGAGGATATTGCCCACTAGTATTCACAGGTCAATTGATTCCTTTTTTGTGTTTATACAAGAAGAGTTACTAAATATAGAAGGGAATAAAGACTATGTTCATTGTGGTGCAACAAGACTATAGAGTGTTGATTTATGGTGTGATTGGGATTTATGGTCATATGCATCTAGATGGAGTCATTATTTGATTTAGTTTACTTTCTTTACAATTTTTCAAATGGATAGGCATACATGTTCATATGACCAAACAATACAACTATGCGACATGTGCAACTCAAAGAATGCCTTGTAATTGGAGGTTTTTTTGCCACATAGATGTTTGTTTTTTAATACAAATGATGATTTTTCATTAGCATAAAAAGAAACCATTATATAATATTTGTTTGGTATATACCTCGCTAGTTTATTTAAGTCTTTTTTTTTCAAAAAATTGAGAAAATTGAGCCTTAAATATTTTTATACACACACTTTATATGAAATGTAGTCATGGAATGCTCTTGGACTATTAGCTTGGACTTCATCCCTTTGAGGCTACTAAACCTTAGTTGTGACTGTGTAAGAACTATCCTGGTGGGTTGTGACTGTGTATCCTTGTGGGTTGTGACTATGCAAGACCTATCCTAATGGTTTGTGACTATGTAAGAACTATCCTAGTGGGATGTGAATGTGTATCCTAGTGGTATGTGATTGTGTAATACCTATCCTAGTGATATGTGACCGTGTAAGAACTATCCTAGTGGCTTGTAACTGTGTATCCTAGTGGGCTATGATATCCTAGTGGGTTGTGACTGTCTTGATCTCTCCTAGCTGGGATATGGACTATGATGTTCTCCCTCAACCTTAATATGAATTGTGGTAACCTCTTATAAGTAGGTTAGGGATGATTTGACCTTACCTATTTGGAAGTGACTTGTTTGCATCCCATCTTAAGCTGAGTTGTGGTTGTGTTAAGCCCTACATGAAAAGGGTCTTCACATTTGGTGATTGAGAGATATTAAATGCATCTAAAATAATTGAACTAAATACATTTAGTGTGTCCCTCGATAGTGTCATTTTAGCTCTCAAATTACACATATCCTAATTGGATGTGTCTTTTACTACAACAAATATCACTTGTTGAAAACAAGATAGAATATGAATTGAACACAAGAGCTACCTTTGGCCAATGGGTTGTTGTACCATTAAGCTTCACCCCTTTAAATACTAGGAATCCATAATGGTTTGTTTACAAGGTGTGGATTTCTATCTTAACAATTCACCTTCAAATAACACCCTGGCTCAGGTCTCCTTTCCATCACCAACCACTTACCTGTGTTACCTTGTTAAAAATTGGACATGCTAGGAATCAAAGCTATGATCCACCATCGGTTGATAAAATGCTTTATCACTGAGGTTATTTCTCTTTTTGTGATGGGAATCCATGCTGGTTACATATAAAGGTGTGGATTGCTAGCTCCAACACTATTGTCCTAAAACATGTCTTAGAGTGAGATATCATGGTAGTAATGTTTGGGAGAAATGGGGAAATGCAGAATCTGAAATAGGGTTAAATGTGAATCATATAAAGAATAAAAAGAGAAAAAAGGGGGATAAGCCCATCAAAAACCCAACCACTGAACACCTATCCTACACCCCGCCAACTTCAAATGTGAGATCAGATTCCATGAGGGATATGGGGACAGAAATGACCCCTATTGCAAGCCAACAGCCTTCAAGAACAGGAACCCCTCTCAGAGCTACAACACCTTCAACTAGGAGCCCTGTTAATTCACGACCATCTACTCTAGGAAGATGTGTAGCACCAGTGGAGGCAGTAAAAAATTCTCAACTGGGCCTGAAAAACCATCACGAATTATCAGAGAAGCAAGTGCATGAGAGAACTAGAAGGGAAATTGTGGCTCTAGGTGCACAATTTGGGAAAGTCAAATATCATGGGATGGGCTAGTAAAGAATTTTAAGAGCAAGATACTTCTAAATCACTCAAGACTAATGATATGGAACATGCTAAATTGAATGTCCTAGAGGTTCGAGTTGCAACATGGGAGGAGGCAGAGTAGGCTAAATACATGGCCATGTGATTCTCTTGTAAGCTTGAGAAAGTAATCAAAAAATAAAAGCAGAAGTTGAAATGAAGAGAATAGAGGTATACTCTCCCTGCCTCCTAACTTTCATGTATCAGATTATGAAAACCTTAGTTCTTTCGTAGTTATAATCGAACATTGTGAATGGTGGAAGATTTCATCCAATATGTAAGAATGGTCTTAGTACTAAATCTAGACAGGCTCAATCGATGGCGTCCTTTGCAACATGATAGTAGGGTAAGAGAATACTATCAATAAATGAACATAATCTAAAAAATATCAATAACCTGACTATTTGATTTTCCTTACCTATAGTCTCGTCACTTGTGTACATAACTTGAGCACAATTTCATCCAGTAATAATGTTATATAGGGTGCATTGCCTACTTTATCCCACTAAATCATACATATGATTCAGAGTAAATTCATAGATGGATTATTTTGTAACGTAATGGTAGGGTAAGAGAATACTATCAACAAATAACCATGATCCCAAAAGTTATCAATAACTTGTGTTGTTTATTTTTCTCACTTCTAATCCATATTTCGAGGCTGTGCATATTGAAGCCTGTGTCACAATAAATAGAGGCAGTGGTAGGTCTACTAGATGCACCTAAACTTATGCACTTTTTTTATCTAATGGTGTTACCACATATACATACAACGTAAGACAAAAAAGAAGGACAAGTCTAATTATTTCCCTTTGGGTGCATGATGCAAATCTTGACCTAACCACTTGGAGATCTATTCTCATAGTCGATGGACAAATACTCATAATTCTTAATAAAATTTTGCATGTGGATAACCTTTTTACTTGTTGGAGGCTATTAACACCTGTTTTGACATCTAGTGATATCATTTATTTCCTTGTTCTATGTGCATTCACTCTTTGTTATATTACTTTGGGTTTTTTTTATGTTCAATTCGTGGCTGATTTCCATCAAATTGGATTATAGTTGTTTTGCATAAAACTAAGGTTTCATTTGAAGGTTTTGTATTTTTCACTTTTATTTTTCTCTTTGTTTGGCATAATCGATTAGTATTAGAATCTTGGAATAGAGATAAGATTATGACGATGAGAGTAATTGAAAGTCACAACC
>LPNX011087317.1:78155-236684 GCA_001517045.1 Pseudotsuga menziesii | reverse complement strand
GATGCCAGCCAACAAAGAAAAAGTGTTGTAGCTGATCCATTAATTAAATCAGCGATCAACCAGATTGATCTCAATCACAAAGCATTTAAACACATTCGACACCAGATTATTCTAGAAACCCAAATGGAAAACCAACAATGGCAGGTTCTAATTATGCTTAGGAATTGTTAAAAAGGATGAGCTATACACTTGCATCAAAATTTCATGTATTCTTACTCACTAGCAGCAATTTACAGATTGCTCTGGTTCAGAGATGATCTTTGTTCCGTGTGGACATGTTAGGAATCCTCTTCGTCCTTCAATCTTTGAGTATATTGCTTCACTCCTAGTCCTCATTCCTCTGCTACTGGCCATCTTCTTCCCCAACATTATTTTTTTCCATATCCCTTTGGTTGTCTTTGCATCAAGCAAGCATTGTTTATGATAATGTTACCTTGAAATGCCAACCATATGCCAACCATAGTGATTCATTTCACCTTCTTGTTGGCCTTTAGCCTTTAAGTTGATTGCTGAATTCAAACTTTTCCAAGGATTTTTTTCGTTACAAAGTTTGGAAGAGGGATTAATTCAGATCCATTTTGGATTACCAAATGCCAAATAAACTTATGAGACCCCCTTGTTGAAGTAGTTTATCCTGTTGGGATGTGACTATGTAGCTCTTCTCTTATTGGGCCATGAGCTGTTTGATGCCCTTAGGGTTGGGCCTCGACTTTGTAACCCTTCTCCTTCTAAGTTGTGAGTGTGCAACTCTTATCTTGCTAGGTTTTTAACTCTTTTATTCCCTTAGGGTTACGCGATGACTATCTTGGTGACACTTAGTTGGGTTGTCATTGTCCCGTGACCTCTTGATTTGGGTCAACCTTCCTGTTGCTGCTTTTGAAGAGGTAATAACCTCCTTGTGGAAACTAAGGGTTGAACAATACCTTCTTACTGCTAGTCATGACCTTGTTGGATTCCCAATTTTGACCCTTGACCTTGCCACTGCTCATTAGAGTAGTTCGTGACTCTGTTGATGCTCATTGGAGTAGGCTGTCACCTTGTTGTTGTTCACTGAATTTAGTCATGAACCTAATGCCATTATAAAGGATGGGAGTGACTTCTTTTTTGGTTTATAAGGATAGGTGTGATCTCCTTATCGACCGCTAAAATAAATTGTGATCTTGTTGGACTATTTTTCGTGACCTTCTGTGGACTGTATGGAAGGGGATTGCAACCTTATTTAAACTGCTAAGTCTACCTTACCTTTGTCTTGCCTATTGCAACAAGTTGAGTCCATTAAAGAGTGTCTCTATGTGTATGGACTAAGGATGATGGATGCCTTTGTTCATTTGAAGGAGAATCTATCTTGCTTAATTTAGGACTATCCTAAAGGCTTGCCATTTATTGCAGCCTAACCTTTAACCTACTACAATCTATCTTTTATCTCTCTCACAAGGTATGCCATCTGATCCTTTGGTGACTTGTCCTTTCAATGACAATATGTTACCCTAAAAGTATCTGAGTATAAGGAAGATCCAAACTAGATCTAAACCAACATTGTTATAGTTCATTATCGTTGTTCTTTAGTTGTTAGTTTGTTTTACATGATACTATTTCTATTCTTATTGTTTAGTTTATGTACATTGCAATTGAAAAATTGTATCTCAAGGACCAACTTTAACATAATGACCATTGGAGTGTCAAAGTTGAAAGAGACAAAAATTATGTTTTGAATTTATTACAACAGTATTGTTCTGTATCTAGCTCTTTTTTAATTTTGTGTTATGCATTAAAGTATAAATTTTTAATTATCTTATATCAAATCCTAACCTAACCCTGAATTTCAACAATTGTCTTAATTAGTTAAATATGCCTTTCTAATGTTCATTAGTTAATCTTTCGATTTTTTTTTAAAATCCATCAACATGCATCACTTTTTCGACGTGCTTCCGACACTCCAGTAAACACATCCGACGGCCGTGGCATGACTCCGACACTTCCACAAGTCGGACGATCAACGGTTCAAGTGTCGGTCCGCGTCGAAAGGCCGACTCTTTTAATGTTGGATGGTGTCGGTTAGCCGACAATTGTTGGATAAAAATACCGACAGCAGCGCCATTCTGTCCGTCGGATTGCCGATGCTTTATGCAATTTTGATTGACACTTTGGAAGGAAATATGGTCAAATATGTGACACAATGGTCTGTAGGATCTTTGACCCACATTAGTCACATGTCGAAGATCCGATGTCACGCCATCGACGACAAAAAAAATGTGTATGTGTTGAAAAGGCGACAGATAAGTGTCAAATTTCAGACATGCAAGGTGTCGGATTTTGGGGTTAATTTTTGTAGTGTATAAGGCGGTGTAAGCCTACAAATACACATGTATGAGGGGATATTTGTAATTTAGGACAATATTGCCTCGTTTCAAGTCGTAATCACCATAGCTATAGCTTGAGGGGCGGCTGATGGTGACAATTAATAGATTTCTTGTATGCATTCGGCCTTGTGTGGCCATGTAAAATAGTATAAATAGGAGGGATTCAAGGGAAAAAGGGTTGGTTAGGTTGGTTGTTTGTGACTGCTTTCAGTTGGTCGTAACTATTTCTAGGTTAGTTTTCTAGTGATTGTTCATCTATTCATTGGTGGTCCATGGTGAAGGATGCCGTTTTGTCGTAATGTTGTAGAGATTAGAGAAAGGGAAGACTCAGGAGGAGTCTGGTAGTGATAGGAGGCTGTTGAGCCGCGGGTTTGGCTACTGTGTGCACAGCCTGCTAGGAGTAGAGGTAGGATAGCAGAAAAAACCAGAGAGCATGCGAACCATAAGTCTGAGTCGTAGAGACATATCTTAAGATCAGTATATATCCTGCAGACTGCAAGGTGCTATATCCTTTTCTCATGCCAGATGAAGATCACCTTGGTGGTTTTTCCCAGATGGGTTTCCACGTTATATATTGTGTTTGAATGGCTGATTAATGTGGTGAATATTTATGTGAATGGTTGTTATTTGCTTTCTGTATAATGCTAAATTATTGCTTAAATTTCTGATGTTACCCTGTAATCAGTAGACAAATGTTGGGAAAGCATCATTGAAATATACATGTATATATCGTCTTGTGCACTTCTTCCTTGAGTCACAACTTAAGTCGTAATGGTTTGTTGGTATGAGTCACCTACGTCGAATAGGTTGTGCTAGTTACAAGGTGGAAAGAAAGGACAAGTTGCGCGCGATGACATATATTTGTGCTTGATCGCGCTCGACTTACTCCTCTGTTCAGCTGTCCTGTTGTCTTCGTTGAGCTCCTTGGCTGCGAGCCAAGGGACTATAATCTCTCGACAATCATGAAAACATGGTTCCGACAGTTACACATTGAAGAGATATATCGGGTGAGATTGCACGTGCTTCGCAGGTGTTGTCGATGGGGCTTACTCTGTCGGGCCGGTATCTCAGGTATTTGTTGGGTTGAAGGGCTGTGTAGAACCTGGGTCACGCGAGTTAGGAAAAGTGGTTGACAAATGGTTCCATTGCTAAGACCTTATTGATCAAATCGAGGGAAATGTTGTGGCACCTGACGAAGAAGGAGATAGAAGACAGGATGTATTCTAAAATGCTAGCATTCACATAAGAAGAGAGCATGGGGACACAGTTGAGTGTAGAGAGCTGGATAGACGAATATATATATTCTGATATTCATGAGATATTATTTGGATAATTCCCCATTTTACTACATGAATGGCTATCAAGATTGACGACTAAGCAGAGAAATTTTCAGAGAAGAGAGACTGTTGAGTGGGGCGATTAGTTGGTTTAGGAGGTAACCAGTGTAAGTAACCCTATTTCTAGAGCTGTTGATTTTTGGGTTGATAGTATATTGCAAGGATATATTACTGAGTTTGCAGTAGATACTATAACCTCATATAGTGTAATCGAAAGAAATTTTTTCCAAGGACCCCAAAGAAAATACTTGTTACATATCAATACATGGATAAAAATGCTTGTCTATGAGAAGGGTATTTTGCAGCTTAGTTGAGTTGTGCGCCTAAGAAGGAGGTTATGTCACAGATGACCTATTGAGAAGATGGGAAGAAGTGGGTTGAAATGTTCCCAAGAAGAATAGAACCTGAACTAGATTTTGGAGTTTTAAGAAGTGGAAGAATATTCAAATCAGGAAAGAGAAGGAAAACCAAAAGGGGACGATGGAATCCTAGCTTGTTCGAGGGAAGCAAACACGAAATTAGGTCGTACGAAGATGAAGTTTCTTACAATGAAGATGAGGACTATAGCTTGATTTCAGAAGGACCAGAAGATTCTAAGGATTTTGAGGGGACGTCGAGGTCAGGACGTAACTACATAACCCCATCAATATCACTAGAGGTAAGATCTAGAGTTTCATCCTCAGAAAGGACTGCTAATACAGGTAATGTTAACCTTGCGACTAGTGTGCGAGAAGGTACACCACCTGTGAATTATGAACCAGAAAACCTCGATGCCAACTCAATGGCTGCGACAGATGTTAGATTACCCACATTTAATGGGAATGGAATGGAAGAACCATAGAAAAATTGGTTCCTATGAGAAGCTGTTTGGATGGTGCGTTTAGTCCATAATGTAGACATAAATAAAGTGGAAATGATCACGACCTTAAGGGGTCATGTGCTAGACTGGTTCATGAATTTCTGTGCCGCACCAATCAAAAGACCCCAAAAGACCCTTGAAGATATCTAAGCTACAATGATCTCTGAGTTCAGGAAACCTAAATCGGAGTTGCAGTGTATTACTGAGATTAAGGAGATTAAGCAGGCTTCGACAGAAACTGTGTGGGACTTTGATCAACGATTCAAGATGCTGATGGATAAAGTAATCTTCCAAATGTATGATGTGCAGCATAAATATTGGTTTATTGCTGCGCTGCCACCACACATCTGAGGTCCATTAATGTAGCAGAAGATTGAATCCTAGACAGAAGCACTAGAACTAGAAATGAAGTTAGAGGCCTCATCCATTGGTGATGGTGCCGTAGGAATGGTGCAGATCCAATGGTGCTGCAAAAATGGTGCAGATACAACTGCAGTTGGCCAATCTGACGATACAACTTCAAGAAATCAAGAAGGTTAAAGAAGCACAAGAATATCTATGGTGCACAAAATGTAGGATGGATAGACATACTAAGGATAACTGTCCGACCTTCCTGAAATACGTCGCATCAGGTTCACCCAACCCATTAAATGACCATCACTTACCATGGTGTCGCATATGCCAGTCAAGAGGCCACTGTGATGAAGAATGTTTATATTTGCAAAAAGTTGTGAGTACTCCTGTAAACCAATTCTGTAAATTTTGTAAATTAGTAGGACATGATGAGAAAGATTGTAAAGCATATCGGCTCTGAAAAGAAATGACTGTCGACACCTACTTAATGAAAAATGAAGGGTTTGCTCAGGATGAATATGTACAATCCCTGTATTATCCTGCATAATTACCACCTAACTAGTACCAACCGCCGTACACGCTTCAACAGTCGTATGCACAACAAAATCCCTATCAGCAACACTACTAGCATAACCAGTACCCACCAGAACAACCACACCCGTAGGGAAGGGGTGGTAGAAACTTCAGAGGAAGAGGTGGAGGTGGAGGATTTGTTAGGGGAAGAGGTCAAGTTACATGCTATAACTGTGGACAACCGGGTCACTATGCTAGAGATTGTTTAGAGCCTATGAAGACATGTTCATACTGTAAGGGACAGGACCATAATGTCGAACAATGTTTTTAGATGATCACAAAGTGGCAAGGGAGGACCATTTCAGCACCTAACCCTCCACAGAACCCAAACCCAAATCCAAATGTAAATGTTCAGATGATTTCAGCTGAACCATGAGACCTGAACATCAATGTCATAACTCGAGGAGGTGCCACGACTAGAGAAAACTAGGATAAACCACAAGAGAAACTACAGCCACAAGTGAGACCAGCGACGCAGAAAAAGGATCCACCAACCGTCCAGGAATAGAAAGAAATATTCTGGGATGTACAATCAAAATTCATCATCCCAGAAGTACCATCGACTTCTGCAGAGTCAAGGACATGCCTGAACGATTTCAACACATATTGCAAAAGAAGGCTCCACCAAAGGTTAGTAAGCTAAGAACCTTTCTGTCAAGTTGTTTAACACTAATGCAAGATAAAGATGCTATTGCAGAACTACAAGCAATGATAGAAGAGATTTCTATATAATCGCAACCTCAGAAGAAAGTTAACCATGTATGAAAATAATGTAAAACTAGCTGCGAGTTGAGGATGAATGCATAGATAGGTGACTACGACATGGATTACATAATCTTGGAGCTGGGCTCATATGTCAATATTTTGACACGACAAACATGGAAAAGTATGGGAAAACTGCCCTTGGACTGGTCTCCTATCCAGTTGCAACTTGCCAATCAGGTGAAGGTCCTACCCATTGGCCGGCTGAGTAATGTACCCGTCGATGTCAAAGGATTGCACACATTCGCAGAATTTGAAGTCATTAACATTGTTGATGACATGAACCCATACCCTGCTCTGCTGGGAATATATTGGGCCATAGACAATCAGACCATCATAAATTTCAAGAAAAGGATCCTCTCATTCGAAGATGAGGAAATGAGGGTAGTATCACCCATCGATCCATTTGAGGGACAAAGATATGTCAATCCTGTCTATAATGAGGGACAAGGTGACTACCTTGACCATATCTACAATGCCACAGCTATGCAGGAAGATTATACCAATCCAACAGCAGATGGAAACCTGAGTTGGAGATGCGCGAGTTCATGTACATTTGACTTAGGTGAGGCTTTAGAGGGTTGGAAAAATAGATTACACGAATTCTCTATGAGAAGATGTGCAAGAGTTACAAGGTCTGTGCGACGGGTGGAGACTGAGTGAAGGGAGCTACCCACCTATGAGGGTTTCATATATACATTGAAAATGACACCTGAAACCTAGTATACCTCTACAGAGCTGCGATAAGGAGCCCAACGGGTTGCGTAGATAACTGAATTTGCTGATGAGCACCCTACAATTGATGCTGCGCTTCAGACGAAAAAAGGGAGTATAGTTGATGAGATCCCTAACAAAGAGGCTAATTCTCAGCAATGAAGTACAACCATTCAACAGTATAGTCTAACCAGAGATCCAGATGATGATTTGATTAATATCAATAGATCAGAATCAGAGGGCACACGAGAAGTAGAAGGAATTAGCATTTCAAGTGATCAGTTCCTCCAACCCCTAAAAATCAAGGAAGTACATATTGGATTGCCAAAGAACCTAAAGTTCATCAATAGCTGAGATTATTGGAATGATGAAGCAGTTGCAAAGATTGCAGATCTACTGCATGAGTATCAGAACCTATTCCATACCAACTTCGTAGAAATGAGGGGAATAGTGAGAGACTTAGGGGAGATGAAAATACCCCTACGACTAAGTGCTCAATCGACTAAGCAGCAACAAAAGGCATGGAATGATCAATATATCAGGGTTAATCCATCTAAGGAAGGAAGAATTGTCTTACGGTATGACAACGATTTAGTTAAGAACCTGGGAAAGCTGAAAACACATTGGATAGGGCCATATAGGATTGTGTACATTACTAATGAGGGTGTAGTAAAACTCCAGAAGTTAGATGGTACCTATGTCATGGGTATGGTGAATGATAGTCACCTGAAGCCATACTACGATGCTTATTACATCTTGGGTTAAAATGTCAAAAAAAAAGAAAAAGAGAAGAGCCCAAAAGACGTAACCTACTCTGTCGTAGGATTGTGACAGAGCCACCATAAAAGCATAAGAGATATGCTCAGGAAATGAAGCACAGAAGAAGAAAGTCACAGTACGAACTAAAGCAAGGAAAAGAAAGTGCAGAAAAAGAGAATAAAGAAAAAATCCATTAGCATGCGGAGAAAAAATAAAAAGCTGTAAAACCATGCAACAAGCGGGAATGACAGGCTGGCAAGCATTAATCTACGAATCCCTGACAAAGATTCTGGCAGCTGTGATAGCTAAGTAACATTAATTTGACGTAGTATGAGGAATAGGGCAGCATACTTTTTGGTCCCATCACCCGTCCTCGGCATAATTTCCATAACTATCCTGATAGGTACAACCCAGAAAGCAAGTTACAGAAGTTAATGCAGAAAGTGTAGGTAGAAGCAATCCAAGAGGACGATTAGACCTTGACCCCCAGTCAAATGATGAATGCAGGATACAGAGGGTCGGATAAATATTTGGATTCCCCAACAAGCATTCTATCACACACAGTGAGACCTGAGAAAACTAGAGCCACGCGATTACAGAGTTAAACCCTCCTATCTTGTTCAATTACGCTGACGTCCATGGTAATTAACATTCCCACTGACAGTGAGGCATTGGATGCCACTATTATCTCTGGTTGCCCCATTGAAGAGGATCAAGAAATACAATCATCTGTGGTATAGAAACCACAACATAAACTAGAGACTAACCCCATGGCAAGAATACACAAGCAATAAGCAGCTGTAGCACCAAAAAGAGAGTCGAGGCAGCTCGATGAGACGCAACCAGGGGATGCGTCTACACCACCACCACCATCGCAGCAAAGAAAATTCAAGGCTCCAACCACTCTGGAGGAGCAAGGAAAGGCACATGTTGGTGAGAAAATAGAAGATATCAGGAATGAAGGCGTGCTGCCACAAAGAGAGCCGGTGACAGAGCGGGTTGACCCAAATTTCCTGCATTACATTTGGCCAAGGAGAACCAATGCAGAGGAGGGGGATATCCCAAAGAAGGAGATGACCACTTTGGTATCACTGCAGATTCCTAAAAACGTTACCTTGCTAAAGGATATCCTGCCTGAGTTGGCTAGGTTGAAGTTCCAAGACTTTGACACTCGACAGCAGGAAGGACTACAAATAACAGACTGCATGGTCGCAAAATAATCTGCAACAAGTAATGCCCAGGTGCTTAGGCCAAAGGAATGGGCTGAGGGAATTTCCCACTCATGTCTGGCCAACATGCTGTTCATGCCTCACTTTTTCCATAGTGTACAAGTCAATACGTACGTAAAGTAGTTACTGGTCTGCTTCCAAAGAGAATGCCTATGGCTGGATCAGCCCTATCTGGTCGATGCTGAGTTAATATCAAGGATTACGGGCATCCCAAATGAAGGTTTCGATCCTGCATCATATTTGGCCAAGCAAGATGTTAACCCTATAAAGCGGAAGCATAGCCTTCAGCAAGCGGGTTGGGGCTTCTTGATTGGGCCCATTCAGGAAAAAAGTGTGCGTGTCACCGCAAAGATCTTGTCCTATAAGATATTCCACAAGGTGATACCCATTGAATGTTCTGCAGCAGTGGTGGAATTAGCAGATTTATGTGCGTTAGGAGGAAGATTCAAATGGTCGCAGTACCTACTGAACAAACTCATAGATGATGCACTGCAGGCCCAGCACGAGGATACCTACAAATTCCACTATTCCTAGTTGATGATATTGATTTCATTCACTCTGTAGGGTAACCCGCTAGACTACATCCAGATGGATGTTCTGCTACCTTACCTTGGGGAAATGTACCAAAATCTATGGGAATACAAGGTGGACAATGATTGCCAAAAATATAACAACATTGCATTCTTTGTCCACGGAGAGGTGCTGCATGAAGTTGTCTGACAACCCCACAAAATACGTGCTACAATGGTACACAAGTACACTGCATTCATCAAGTTTCAATCCGATCCACATACTATAACCCTGTTGCTAACAAAGGACCCACTCAAGTAGGTGCACCATGAAGAATTCATGGTCACAGAAAAGGATGTGGATGGAATTATTAATCTTTGGCCAGAGGAATGGTGCGACCCACTAGCAGAGCCGCTGCCTGAAGGGTAGAATGCAGAGGAACCGCCGCTTCACCAAGTCAATGGTGAAGAGCAGGAAAGTGATGACAACCAAGATGATCTGTCACTTGAACGCAATGAGGATGATGATAATAGTCATGACTGGGACCATCATGCATCAGAGCGCCCACTAGGTCAAGAGCATGTGCAGACATAGACACACGCGCAGCAAGAAGAGGGCCACTCGTCCCGTAAGAAGCAGAAAGATGACAGAATAGTGAACACAAATACATTGACCGAAGATGATTTGCATGAACTTGCCGACGTTGTTGCTAAGGTTGTGCAAGATAACTTCGCTAGTTTGAAGATGCAGCAAGTACGTATTACTAGCCAAGTCGAGGGCCATCTCAATAAGTTTATAGAGGCCATACATGATGTCAAAGCTACAGTGGAGGTCGAGACATATGGTTTTGATCCCAGTATTCCTCTAGTTACACCAGCATTAGTGTTGCTAATCAGAGTGGTAATTCAAAGGCAAGGACTATTGGTAGACACAGAGACAAGTGCAGGTCCTGATGATAATAGCGCGTAGATAGAATTCTCCAAGATATCCTTGGAGGAATTATACAACATTCAACAAGTAGCCACGTTCGAAATTTGGCTAAGGGAAAATGATGTTGCTTACTAGGCAGCAAAACAACAGAGGAAGGGAAAGCTACGCAAGGCCCTGTTGAAGGAAAAAGAGTAGGAACTGCAGGGGTGCATCACCCTTCTTGTCGAGAAAGAAAAGGAAATACTAGCACATGAGCATAACCACATCGCATTGGTGGTCTCTATCAAGAATTCCATTGCAGCATTCCCACCAGAAGTGGGGCGAGAAGATGAAGAATCCCTGGCTAAAGTGACCAGGCTTGAAAAGATCATGCAGGATCTTAAGCAGCAAGTGGAGGAGTTACAATCCAGGCAGATGCCAATAACACCACCAGAAGTTCTTGAGGAAAGAAGAAGAGAAATGTTTGAAGTTGCTGAGAAAATTAGAGAAGGAAAAATCCTCTGCGCAAAGGATGCAGATGTTGTCGCTACCATTTGGGGAGCGCTACTTGAGGATGAAATAGCTAAGATAATTAGGCAGAGTGAGTGAGAGGCATATGGGAAAATCAGCACTGCCAAGGAGGAAATGAGGAAGCTTCCCCTCCAGCAGAAGGTTGTCAAAAATGCAGAGATTAAGAGACTAAAACAAGAGCAACAAACCCTTCACGAGCAAGAAAAGGATAGGGAAGTTGAGGTTGAGACACATCAGTCGACAACCAAGCAGATCACAGACATTATTCAACCTTTGCAGCAAAAGCTTCAAGGCATAATGCAATCAATAGAGGTGGAGTCATTGGAACATGTCCATTCCAACCGTGTTGAGTAGCTGAACATGCAACTAGAGGAAGTTGCAGAAGAAATTGCTAAGGTTAAGCAGGTGGTAAAGGCATTCTAGGACAAGGTCTGTCCTATTGCGTAGCCTGAGCCAGTGCTGATGACTTAAATT
Organism: Pseudotsuga menziesii; assembly: GCA_001517045.1. NCBI lineage: Eukaryota > Viridiplantae > Streptophyta > Pinopsida > Pinales > Pinaceae > Pseudotsuga > Pseudotsuga menziesii. The sequence goes on along the minus strand of LPNX011087317.1, from coordinate 225,313 downwards.
TATGCAAGGAAATAAAGCCAAGCCATGTAGAAAAACCAAAAGAAAAAAAAAATAAATTACGAAAAAACGAATAAGAGAGGCATCCCCAATGCAGCGTGTGCGAAAAAACGGATTTGCGCGGAAAGATGAAGTTGCATGCAAAGAAGAAGTTCTGCGAAAAGAATGGTGTGCTTTAAACCTGCCATCAAATAAACTAAGAGACAAATGGTGGAAGGTCCCAGATGACTGGAAATCATTGACAGATCGTTTAACGCATAAATATTCCACAAATATTTGGCGCTTGCAATAAGACATCGCCCTATGTGGATCAAGTGTTGGAAACTCTGTGATGGTAACTTGCCATTACGTCAATATTCAATGATGAATATCAGTGTGGAAGAATGACGATACCGTTAATCATAGAAAATATGAGAGGCGTATCTGTTACATCAAGGGGAGGTCTTGTCGTTATTATGCACCTGGATAAACCTACATGGTAGGTGACCTGATGCTCCTCCTATAAGATATTGGCGCCCCTAGAGCAAACATCACTTGGTCATGCTAATTGAGCACCAGTTACAGTTACAAATGGGTTGGGGTGTGTCATGGTGAGTATCCCTATAGGCTAAAGCAGTTACTGTAGCCTTCAGTGTGTCGGGTATCTCCAAAGATGGGAATAAGAAAGATGGTACTAAGTCTGCAAGTTAATTCGACCCAGCTATAATTCTCTGGCGAAGTCATCCTTGGTTGTTTATTGTTCAGTAGGTTAGTAGCCCTGTCTATGGCACCACACATTAGGGGAAATTTGAGGTCTAAAATGGGCCTCCTAAGGAAACTAATAAAACAATAGTTAAAATAATAAAATAATAGTTATTAATTTTGGAGGAAGAATGAAAAAACTACTTTTTGTGTTTGTATTTTTGACATATCTCCCTGTGTTTTTACTCAAATTCTGAGCAGGAGAGCTTGTTGGATGCGGAATTTAATTCCGCATCCAACGAGTACCCATAATGCATACTTTTGATGGACCTTGCTACCCAAAAAACAAGAAATACCTGAAAAAATATGATGATATGGCTTGTAAACTATGCTGCTGAGGTGAAATTTGTCAAAGTTTGGCGAATCAGTCACCTCCACCACCCTTGCTTGCGGGGATTTTTTGGTTTTCAATATGGACAATTATTCAAAGTCTATATCTATGGAAAAGAGGGTGGTGAAGAGAAAGATGAAGAAAAGATGAAATTGAGGAAGAACAACAAGAGAACAAGTCGCATGATGCACGTGAAAAACCCCAAGAGCCTGAGAATGATAATAAGAATTGGATTGCTGTGTCGGAATGGGACACTCGCAACCCTTGGTGAAATTGGAGGTAGACTATGATAAGATGATGAAAGAGTCCTAGAGCAAAGACAACATTACTATTCATTGGGACGTTGGTCTCAATAAGAAGCGCATAGCTTACTTTCTCTTCCCAAAGGAATTCAGAATTGGAACTCCCCATTAAGGGTCTTTCGATGGTGCCAAGGAAGAAATTGTATCATTGTTGTAACCTAGAAAATCTTCTAAGTATGGAAAGAAGCCATGGTGCAGGAAACATCGCCAATATATATATATATATATATATATATACATAAGGAACAAGGTGCGCAAGCCAGGAGGCAGAAGAAGGTGCGCAAGAAAAAAAAATTACTTTGTAAAGGCTTCTGCGCAGATCGCGCCTCCTCACATTTCCATTGGTTTGTGGATTGGGATGATCCACATGTGATTTTTGGGGGCCTGTTGGCCTGGGAAAGGAGTACAAGGAAGAAGCTCACACATGTAAGCAAAGAAGGTGTGGCGTGCGTGCGACAGAAAGAAAGGAAGATCGCGAAGGAAGCAAAGGATCAGCATAGACATAACGAAGAGGTGTGCAAGGAAGGAAAGGAAAACGCAGGAGCACGCAAGTGATAACAGATGGAAAGCGATAGGTGCAAAATCCAGATCATGGCCGGTTAAGGTGGCGTAAGCTTGCAGCTACACACATATGAGGGGATATTTCTAAGTCAGGATGATAGTGCCTCCTGTCAAGTCGTAATCACCACAGCTATATCTCGAGGGGCGACTGATGGCGATAGTTAACATAATTCCTGTATGCAGTCGGCCCTGTGTGTCCATGTAAAATAGTATAAATATGAGGGATTCAAGGGAAAAAGGGTTGGTTAGGTTGGTTGGTTGTGACTGCTTTCAGTTCGTCATAACTATGTCTAGGTTAGTTTTCTAGTGACTGTTCGTCTGTTCATTGGTGGTCCATGGTGAAGGATGCCATTTTTCCATAATGTTCTAGAGATCAGAGAAAGGGAAGACTCAGGAGGAGTCTGGTAGTGATAGGAGGCTGTTGAGTCGTGGATTTGGCTGCTATGTGCGTAGACTGCTAGGAGTAGAGGTAGGATAGAAGAACAAACCAGAGAGCATGATAACCATAAGTCTAAGTCGTAGAGACATATCTTAAGATCAGTCTGTATCCTACAGACTGCAAGGTGCTATATCCTTTTCTCATGCCAGATGAAGAGCACCTTGGTGGTTTTTTCCAGATGGGTTTCCACGTTATCTATTGTGTTTGAATGGATGATTAACGTGGTGAATTTTTATGTGAAGGGTTGTTATTTTCTTTATGCATAGTGCTAAAGTATTGCTTAAATATTTGATGTTACCCTGTAATCAGTAGACGAATGTTGGGAATGTGTCATTGAAATATACATTTATATATCGTCTTGTGTGCTTATGTCTTGAGTCATGACTTAAGTCATAAACCATTTGTTGGTATGAGTCAGCTGTGCCGCACAGGTTGCGCCAGTTGCGAGGTGGAAAGAAAGGACAAGTTGCGCGCGATGACATATATTTATGATCAGTCGTGCTCGACTGACTCCTCTGTCTAGCCGTCATGTTGCCTTCGTTGAGCTCCTTGGCTGCGAGCTAAGGGAATATAATCCTTCGACAATCACATAAACATGGTTCCAGCATTTACATATTGAAGAGATATCTCAGGTGAGGCTACTCCTGCCTCGCCGGTGTTGTCGACGAGGCTTGCTCTGTTGGGCCGATACCTTGGGTATTTGTTGGGTTCAAGGGTTACGCAGAACCTGGGTCATGCGAGTTAGGAAAAGTGGCCAACAACTTCAAAATTATGGTAGATCCCGTGCTTTTGGATGACATAGATATAGAGGGGATCGGATCAATGGTCCTGATGGATTTTGTGATGAGGAGGTTCACAAAGTTTAACACGAGGAAGTGTCATGAAATTTGGTAGGCCCCCAATTTTTGGACGGTGAGGATTGTGGCACTGATTGGATCAATGACTCAAATTTATTTTGTGATAAGGAGATGCACGAAGTTTAATTAGGTAAAGGATCGTGAAACCACATAAAGGGCCGCATTATGGAACAATCGATATTTCCCGTAGCGGAGATCTACGACTGTGGTTTATTTCGCACAACCAAAGTTGTAAGGGGGAAAAAATACCTAGTAGGTGCGAAGTGGAGACAGAGCATAAACCAGTCCGACATTGCAGAGTTCTCCTAAGAGAATAAAACCATTAGAGAAGTTTTGAGACATCACTTTCAGACAAGCAATCCTGCATACCAGACGTCACATTTCCATTTTGATCTAGCATGTCTATGATCCCCTATTTCCTATTTTGTGTATGAATCATAGAGAATCTTTCACCTCAGGAGTTTGTTAGAATTTGCAAATGATGATTTGATATTGATTCCCAATTTTGTATCCAATTTCGGCTCTGTTTCAAGGTTGGTATCGGGAGCCCATGAAACTATAAATGTACCTTCAATAGATGAATGAAGGGTTGGAACTTTCACTCAGAAGCATTTTGGTCTTGGAATTTATATCTCTGTAAACTTTCTTGGAAGTGCTAATGATAAATATTTTTCTGCATCTCTGAGGTTCATCACGGTGTTCTACATTCAGTTTGTGTTTCCTGTTTTTATCATTTTCATTTCTGCGGTTTCCTAGTAATGCTCTCTAGTTGTATATGAGGAATTCATTTCATCAAGCACTCCTCGGATTAGATATTCCATTTGTGACGTGTTTGTGATGACTATTACAGAATTCATCCTCTGTTAGGTGCTCTGTATCAGTCATTGGCCTTATTATTGCTGCTGCTAAAGGTGGTGCAAGAGATTCATCCACATATAGGTGCCACTTGCTTCATTGGGCTCTCTCCTCTTTCTCCTACCACCCTTTAAAGATATTTCATTGGATGTGACACTTACCTTGCCTCATATCTCAAAGGAAAATCCCTACTCATTTTCACTGTAATGTCTTTAATTGATTCAGATTGTGACTCCATTTCCCAATGGGTTTTCTTGTCTGTCTGTTTCACCACTTTTAAATATGCAACCATCCTATTACCCTTAGAAATATAGCCTTATGAATTCTTTCTTAAAGCCAAATGTATATGTGAAATTTCTTATGACAAGAGAGATCTCTCTATGATTGTATTGGCTAGAATGCAGTTTAAAGGTTGGTTGAAATGGTTACCCCTGTGACTTACTACCGCAACCATAGGAAAATTAAAAGGTTCTAACATCTTGGCGTCGTTTCTAGGGAGTAGTAATCACTATTATCTCCTTGGGAAATGACATTGTTTAGCTCTGCGACTTGATTGAGTAGTCGATCATAGAAATATATTGGTTGTACATGCTCTGGTGACTCCACATAAATTTTGAAGGTGACTCCAATGGAAAATAATGGCGACTAGAAGAACTAATATGAGGAGAAATCCTGATGCAGAATCCTTCCAAGAAATCTTTGATCCAAAAATTCTGATTTGAAGGACCAATAGGGTTCAAAGGTTAGTAAAAAAATTCCCTGCTGAAGGTGTTATTTCTATTAGTGATATATCTGAACATTGTAATGAGGAATTTGGACTAGCCCTACCTAGAACTAAAATAGAGTCCAGCCTCTCTGACGTGATATTTGATACCTCTGCATTTGATTTCCCCCACATTTTTGGTCACCCCAGACCTCTGAGCCTCTAGGAAAAGGTTTCCAACACTTTCCTGACCCCGAGTTCCCTACACTTACAGTTTACTTAATCCTGTTAAATTCCACTGTCATAAGGCAATATGTCTCCACATTATTGTCTCCCATCGCTTCCAATCCTACTCAACCTTCATCTTCCAGTTTCACAACTCCCCACATTCCTACAGTTCCTCACAACATACCAATTCCTACTACGCTAGTATTAGTTCCCCTTTGAAACCTTGTAATACCTCCAAGGATGGAAAATAGGCTTTCCCATATTCATCTTCTCGCTATTCTTCATGACCTCCCTCTGGGATACTCCTAGAGGCTCAAATAGTTCAATGGGGAAAGGGGGTATCCAACTAAGGAACACCTGGGATGGTTCTCAGACAGGGTAGACCTAGAAGAAGTAGATCAAGATGATATGTAAGGATGTTTTCCTATAACCTTGCCGGAGAAGCAAGAAAATGGTATAAAACCTCTATCAGAACCCCAAAATTTCATAAAAATTTAAAATTTTGAGATAGCATAAAATGTCTGAATACGCAGTTTACTAACTACTAGCGGTTGGCAGAAAATGAAACAGTCTAACACTTAGTTTTAATCATTTTCATATTACGTTAACTAATACAACTTTCAATTTTGTGTAAAGTATAAGAGATGGACCTGTGCACAACTTTCTTTCAGTTTTACTAATAAGTTTACTTTTTGGCAAGTAGGTGAAATCTATCTTTGAAAACTTGGGCTTAGTTAGCATTTATGCTAACGCAGATGGACTGCTGGTTCTTACAGGTTAACATGTAACGATCGATCGAGTAGGGGTTTAAGTCATAAAGTAGAAAGAAGTATATATGTTACTTGTAAAATGCTAGTAATTAACTGACTATTTAAAAGCAAGCTCTGATGAGGTAAAGTTACTGTCTTTTATTTCATGAAGGACTTCTATCAATCTGGATAGTAAAGATTTCCAATAGAGTACATGTTTCTATTTTCTCGCTAGCTTACTAGTTATGGAAATTATCAACCTTTTACTTGTATGTAAAATAAAAATGCTCACTAACAAGTTATAAACTTTCATACTTACATTATCGTCTTGCTGCATGTACTATTGTAACCACATACATTACCATATTATTTACTAAAGTACCAATCTGATTGTTACTTGCATTCTATAGGAATCTTACTGCCTGGAAATCTCCTTGACATTATAAGCTTGATTATTGTAATTAAATGCATTGTTTCATGATGGAATACTATTTACCCTTACTTCATAAATCTAAGTCATAGGTAAATGTATTATCAGTGTCATTCCAATGATTATAGACTTGAGCATAGTTTTATTCCATTATAAATTTATTATTATCATGTTGCCTAGCTTACAACAAGTTAATGTTTATAATAACTATTATGGTAGATTTTTCTACCTAGAACTTCTAATCTGAAGTTTGACCCTATGTGTCATTAATATGACCAAGATTCTTCACTATGCTAAGAACAGGTTATCATAAACAGTCACAAACTATGCTTGTCAAATAATGATATGATCTAATACTAGTATTGACAAGTCGAGTAAGCAACTATTATCTATGAGAGATTATACCAAGGTCAAGCCTTGTAATTGTTATGTTTTAAATACTTTTACTATTCTATTCAAACTCCATATATTATAACCACCCAAAGCCGTCGGTTTACAAGTGATAAGTTTGGAATATAATATTTGCTTATTTTTTCATCGTTTTGCAAGTATATAATTCTAATGGTAGATGGAAAGGTCTTAAGCATGATCGACATTGGGATTATCCATATGATCAAGTGGTTACCACCTTTCACTAAGGTCAACATTAAGAAATCATCGTTAATCCATACGCAAATCTCGAAGCTATCAAACATTATGATATAGTTTATGTATGAACTTTGGTGTGATATATATGAGCGTACTCCATAGATTGTGCATGGTTTGATTAAAATCATTGTTTTAATAAATGATGTTTGAAACCGCAGATGGACTGTGGACTCGACCCTTGCATGGTTAAAAGAATTGGAGGGCACGTGGTCACCTCCTGTCCATGCATTGGCGATATAAAAGTCTCGCAAACCCTATTTTCTTTATCATTTGCTTTCGAAGTTCTCGCTGGCCTGTGGGCTGCACTATGAAGTTTCCATGGCATCTGTGAGGGCTGTTCCTCTACTAGCTTGCTCCAAAACTTTGGTTTAAAGTTGCTGTAGTTTCCTGAGTTCAGTCTTTTTTTGCCAACCTTCTTAGCTGTGAACTTCACCATGCGAGTGTTTACTGGTTTTTGTATTTGGCTTTCGGCCTTTCCTTAGCTCAATCTTGCTTTCCTCGCGGCCTGTCACTACTTTGTGAAGCTAAGTATTTTTTGCTACTGTCTGTGCTACACAGACACCGTAGGGTTTAGATATTTTTGTGTGTGCATTACGCAGCTGGTGATAGTCTCTTCACTGCTCGATACTCTTTTATTTACAGGTAAATATATTTGGTTTTTCTTTTAATATGAAAAAATCACGGTAAAATGTTTTTACAGTAGTGTTGACGGGCATATGTGACTATGCACGTAATGGGGGAAAACAACCCAGACCGAGATCCTTAAAGCAGGCTCCAAGCTGTTTGGGATGGTTGTTCCTGACAGGTTTATAGGCTATGTTAGCCTGAAAATCTAATCCAAATTAATCTAAAAGATGAGACTAGAAAACTACTGCTTGTTAGTTAGATCTATACTATTCCTATGAAGGCTTCTCCAGTTAATTAGTATATTATAAATTAATCAGTAAAAGTTGATCTACTCAATCAATTAATTTATAATACAAGAATATAAATTTAATCAAATGTTTTTAGACTTAGTGAATTACAGAGATACAATATAAACATATATACATTATTCATGAAAACAGTAAATGACTTTCCATTGATGTAAATACAACGTTCTGGCTCCAAAAATTTTTAAAAATAAAAGAAAATCTACTATTAATCTATTCTAAACAATCATATCCCGATCGGGAGCAAAGAGAATATTAACATGTAATCAAATTCTGCCAATGGAACTACTGCATGAATACTCTTGAAAATATTCAAAATAAATTCAGACATTAACAAGACCACACAGTAATCACAATATATCACATATGCTATGATGTTAATCATCAAGTTCACAACATGACATATCAGCAGAATCGAAACAGTATAAATCGACAGAATAGATGTGATGTATTTGCAAAATTCATCAAAGGAATAATGACAAAACATTCATATGCAGAAAAGGGGAACAAGATCAACTGATATCAAAATACACTTGCATAGTATTAAAATACTGTAAAATGTATAGATATCACCAATATTAAAGATTCTGTAGCTACTGGCAAAAAATTGCCTCTAGTCACAGAGAATGATTACATTGATCCTGCCATGTCTTTTCTCCCACTATTGACCACTGGCTGAGAAAAAAAAAATAGTTCCAACCTCTCAGCAATCATGCATTTTGATCTTCTTGAAGAAATAATTATTCAAACAAAGCCATCCTTCCCTCTCCCTGGTGATCAAATTCCAGTTTGCTTAAATAAACAAAATATCAGAAGAAATGAAATCCAAATTGAGCTTTGCTCTGGCGAATTTCTGGAAAGACCAGTTTCTTTGCCGGCCGCAACTGCAAAAATCGTGTTCAGAGGATCCCAAAAATCTCTTAGAATCCATCACTTTCTGGGGAAATCTCCCTAAGCAGAGATAAATGGGCCCATTCTGAGAAAAACCCATGTGGCGGATTTTTGAGACTTGTCTCCATTTATGAGTAGTGAAGCCCGAAAAAGTGCCTTCCTGTTTAGCTACGCGTTTTTTGTAACTGGCTGACATCTCCTTATTCCTAGCAATTTCTCTTCTGCATAGATCCCCAGATGCGCGATTCCTATTAGCTGGAAGATCCAACTACACCCGTCTTCCTCGTTTGGGTTGATGTGCTCCACTCAAGGTAAAATCAGCAAGAAGAAAACCGCCTGCAATAAACAAATAAAACCTCTTCTTACTTTCAATCAATGTAAATATTAGAGACATAAAGAAATATATTCTTGAATTTACCCAGAAAGAATAAATTGAAAAGATAGACAATAAATCTTCCCATATTCTGGCGAATTCATGATAAATCTCTAGTCTAGTAACCTTCAATTGATTAACTCAATTTAGCTCTCCACGCTATGTGATGGGGTAAAACGCTTCAATCCGGGGTATTTACCATTTCTGTTTGAAGTAATAAAATAAGATGATCACACATTGGTCTATCCAAGTATTCACTCAGTTCTGAAAAATTCTTGTTCGCCGCCGTAACTGATTCCAGTTATGTCTGGACATTCTTTTATCCCATTTATCTTCACTGGATGAAAATAGTACCGTAAATAATCTTAACAAGACACCCGCAAATAATCTCCCCAACATACCAATCAAATACAAAATTAAATGACAGACTGGTGGCAGTTCTTTTAAAATCTGATAATAACCCTTTAAAAGCTGTAATTAGAGAAGAGTATTATCCGGGTGTTAATTTTGCACAATCTCCTGCGTGGGCCAATCACTTGTTTCCATATCCTTCCAAGTTTAACCTGTACAAGACTACCTTTAACCAAGTAGTTTCATCTTCTGGCGAATGAACAACCTTTGGTGACAAATCTCTTTTCAACAATCCACGGTAATATCACGCCCTCTGTAAAACCTGCAAATTAATGGAACGTTTCGAAACAACTCGGTATCATGGCGATTTGGTGGGATCTTTTTTTAGATTGTGATCGCGATATCTTCTGAATATCAGATTTTCGGCTCCTAACCCTTTTAACGTTGCAATGTAAAATAAGGTTTATGCCGAAAAACCTAAATACATCACCTGCAATATTTGCGTGCTATCTTCCAAAACAACACATTCAAAGTGGGATGAAATATATGTTATCAAAATTTATTTGGATATAACATTTTAACTTGTATTTTATCTCCCTTTGAAGACACATTAACCAATGATTAAATAAAACCGTTTAATGAATATTTTTATGTGTCAAGGTGACTAAAGAGTCATTAAAATATTTAACATCTCTAAAGTCCTTTATAAATTTCACGTTGATTCCTGGTTTGAGATAATGGTATTTTTGCAAATATGATAGAATTAGAATAAAGTGTCAATCATACCTAATATTCTAGGTAAATATTAAAAAAGATCAAAGAACTTTATTTATACAAAATAATTAAAAGGTTTATTTATTTTGTATAAATAATAAAAATAAAGTCTATTAATTGAAAAGATACTTATTTGATCTTTATTTATTCAACACTTTTAATAATGTAGCAAAAATAATAGGATAGGATTAGTAATATATCTTTCAAACTCTTAACTTGAATGCATGGTTTTATCCTCCAATATCCATTGTTTCATGAATCAAAATTATCCATTTATAAGATGCCAAAAATACAATAATCAGCCTTCAAAACCTTATCGATATTTATGATAACAAAATCACATAATAAAATCAAATGATAAGTATTTGGATAAGATTTCAAGATTAGGTTATGACAAATTATTAACACTTATCCCTTGATTTTCAATGCAAATCCACTCAAAATAATAATTTCAAAGTAGTGATTTTGTCAACTAATCCATAATTCACAAAGTTTTTCTTTAAAAAACATTGAATTTCATTGTTTCAGTAGCTCCTGGAATGTCACCATTTCAGTAGCTGTCAGTTCTTTAGGTTTGCTATATGAAATTCAAACATTTCATCAAAACAAAATACAATTTTGTTTGATGAAATAATGTTTTTTAAAGGCTGTTGAGGAGGGGCACAACAGATGACGACTGACTAGGCGAAACAATTATCTCTGTGAAAACATGAAATCTGACTTGTGTATGTAGCAAGATAAGAAAAATTTTCTTTATCTCAGACTAGCATTTTCGTGAAGATAAAAGAACTGTGCCTTGTGATAAGACTAGATTTCAAACTAATACTAGATTCAATTCTTTTATCATTATCCAGAGATTACCTTCAAAAATGATACGAATTTTAAGTTTTTTCAGAAAACGTAAGACTCCAAAAGAAATTAGTCCTGCGAAATACAACGCAATTTTGATATTTGACCAGTTTTTTAAGATATGATCCCAATACTACAGTCATGACCCTCCCCGGAAGCATCCATAGCTTCGAAAGGGTTGGCTTTTAACCATACATCCTACCGTTCTAGTCCCAATATAAGATAAAACACGAATATTTAGAACTTCTCAATTTATTAATGGGTAAGCTACATTGGAACCTCTTCACGAGTGTGGGATGACCTTGGATCCTTATAGATTTTTGTATATATAACAATTTATGATTTGGAATCCAAGTATGCCACAGACGGAGCCCTCCTACCCGCAGGCGTCCATAGCCTCGAAAGGGTACGTCTTTTAACCCATTCTACCCAATGGCTTATATCCCAAGCTAATAAGTTTAAAGAAGGTTTCATACTCAGCATTTAAGTGCTCATCTACAAGATATTTGCATGTTTATAATGGGGGAACGTAATAGGAAACTCTTTACGAGTAAGATAGCGTAAAGGATCTATAGATAACTGATTTTATTTTTAAATTGCAACTGCTTTCCCAGAACTGATTTCTAAATAAGTAATAGAATTCCTAGTAATAGTGACTTCGATATCCATTAAATCCAACAATTTGAGGATAATGATAAAAGAAATGAAATACAGTGAAAGTTTTCGTCTAGTATTTTTGTTTGTAACAGTTCAATTTCTTTTTCTTTTATTTCTGAGATAAGTACAGATTTCTAAAAGTCTAGCTTTCTTCATGTTTTATATAATCAGATTCCAATTTTATGACATAAAAACATTCCTAGATCTGAATCATTTTTCCAACTTTTGAAAAATCAAAAGGAGAACAAAAATCAAAAGAAAAAGCAAAATAATATATATATGAGTTTTATTTGAGCAAATCACAAAAACGAAGGATTTCAAAGCCTAGGAGAAAACTCTTACTAAAGAAAATGAAAATTTAAAATAAATTATACACACATAACACATGATTTAAATCAAGATCTCATCAAACGGAAAATAGGTTTAACAACAAATGACTAATTACCAGCAAAGAAAATGAGAAATTAAAATAGATTAACATATTTTAAAGTTTTTTATCCCTATTTTGTTTTTTAAAACTTTCAATTTAGTCCAAGTTGTTTTTTAATAATTGATGGGATTTTAATCTAATGTGTTTTATTCAGAAATAAAAGTAACAAAATAAATCCTAATGATACAGCTATAAAAGGATGAAAGGTTCTTTCTTTTAATGAGAAGATTAAAAAAACGAGAGGAAGTAAAGAACTGCTTCCCTGATAATGATGTCATCATCTCATTCTTAAAATGATGTTGCCACAACTCCATATATCTGCATTTATTCAAATATAAACAAACACGAATCATTCTAAATTATAAACCTAACTTAAACTAATAAAATAAAATATATACAAACTAAGTAAATGAAAATTTCCAATGAAGCCATTCGTGTAGCTTGAAATCTGCTAGAGAAAACAAGTCATGTATAAGTATTGGAAATTGGAATAATTCAAAATGAAGAAAAGAAACTAAATCAAATTTTGTATGAACAAAGCATAAAAGATGACATAGAAACCTTTTAATAAATGATTCCTCCCACCATGTATAAATCGGATCATAAAAATCAAGTCGGAAGAAGATAGATTTCTCATGAGAATCATGACTAAAAAGAATCTTATCAGAAGTATGATTCAAAATTCGTGAAAAAGGATTAATAAAAAATGTATCATTTAACATAATATCATCATGACTAAATGCAAAAAGAACAAAATGACATTTGGGTATTATTTGGGAATCAAATACGTCATTGTGTCTTTTAACGTGAAGATTAAAATTGATGACATTATCTTCAGATATGATTATCATGTTGCAATGAAGAAAATTAATGTTCAATACATCATGAATAAATTGTGCATCCCTTTCAGAATCATAATCCTTATTGACAAAAGACAAAATGGATGAACATGCATGAGTCTGATGAGAAACGATAGTAGAGAAATCATGATCTTCTTTATGACAAATTTGAAATAAATCAGAATGGATATCAAAATATCCTTCATCTTCAAAAAATGTATTTCCTTGTATCCTATCAAAATCTGACCATAATGAAGTATTCCTTAGAAAATAATTAACATGTAAATGTAGTCTATGATCAGCAAAAACATAAGGATACAAAGAGTAGTAAGATTCAGAGTACAAAAGATTAAATGCTTCTTTACTGATACAATTTGTTTGTTTGACTATTTTAACCGAAGCATCATTAGTAAAATTCTGATCTAATGAATTTTGTGAAAGAATGAAAGGAACTAACACATCATGAGAAGAAGATAATGAGATTATATCATCACAAGCACCTTCAGTTGAAGAATCAAGAATTTGTGGTTTATCTTCCAAGGTAGTATGAACAATGAGAGTTTCAAAATTATCACTTAATGTAAAAGTTGAATCATTATCTTTATTCTCTTGTTCTTGAAATTGCTTATCAGAAGATTTTGTGATTTGTTCATTTTCAACAATTTCATTTTCAACAGTGGAATTAATAAAAATAGATTCTAAATCATTTTCAACTGATGAACTAACATGCATGCTATCTATTGCAGATTTTTTATTCTTTTCCAAATCATGAAAATCAGAGAGAGAGATAAGATAGAGAAACCAATCCGTTTTGTCCTTTTCGGAAAGCTGGTGTCTTTCATGAAACCTGCAACATATTAACATGAATCTGGAAAAGAAATCATCAAGAGATTCATCTTTATGTCTACAAAGATTTTCTAACTCAAGTCCAAGTTTCCTGTAATTATAATTCTCATGAGCATTGAGAAATAGCTTCGTGAAATGTTCCCATGAATGAATGGATTTTGCTGGCAAAAACTTAAACCAAATCAAAATTCTTCCTGTGAAAGTAGCTGCAAAAAGTCTGCATTTCTCAACCTCATAAAATAGATCTATGCAATCACAAAAAGAATTAAATACCAAAAGTTGATGAGAGGCATAAATCTTACCTTCTCCATTGAAGCTCAGTCTTCGCAAGAAATTAGATAGCTCTGGGGAAAAACTTTCGCCAGATGTATGAAAGCCGAAAGCATGATCTAAATCAATGATATCAGCCATTTCATAGTAAAAATAAAAAATAAATGAAATAAAAAATCAAACAACTCAAAATGGATTTCTTGCTGATCAGGCCCTCCTTCTAGCGCCATTGTTGACGGGCATATGTGACTATGCACGTAACGGGGGAAAACAACCCAGACCGAGATCCTTAAAGCAGGCTCCAAGTTGTTTGGGATGGTTGTTCCCGACAGGTTTATAGGCTCTGTTAGCCTGAAAATCTAATCCAAACTAAATCTAAAAGATGAGACTAGAAAACTACTGCTTGTTAGTTAGATCTATACTACCCCTATGAAGGCTTCTCCAGTTAATTAGTATATTATAAATTAATCAGTAAAAGTTGATCTACTCAATCAATTAGTTTATAATACAAGAATAGAAAGTTAATCAAATTTTTTCAGACTTAGTGAATTACAGAGATACAATATAAACATATATACATTATTCATTAAAACAGAAAATGACTTGCCATTGATGTAAATACAACGTTCTGGCTCAAAAGATTTTTAAAAATAAAAGAAAAGCTACTATTAATCTATTCTAAACAATCCTATCATGATCGGGAGCGAAGAGAATATTAACATGCAATCAAATTCTGCCAATGGAACTACTGCATGAATACTCTTGAAAATATTCAAAATAAATTTAGACATTAACAAGACCACACAGTAATCACAATATATCACATATGCTATGATGTCAATCATCAAGTTCACAACATGACATATCAACAGAATCGAAATAGTATAAATCGACAGAATAGATGTGATGTATTTGCAAAATTCATCAAAGTAATAATGACAAAACATTCATATGCAGAAAAGGGGAACAAGATCGACTGATATCAAAATACACTTGCATAGTATTAAAATACTGTAAAATGTATAGATATCACCAGTCTTAAAGATGCTGTAGCTACTGGAAAAAAATTGCCTCCAGTCATAGAGAATGATTACATTGATTCTGCCGTGTCTTTTCTCCCACTATCGACCACTGGCTGAGGAAAAAAAAAAATAGCTTCAACCTCTCAGCAATCATGCATTTTGATCTTCTTGAAGAAATAATTCTTCAAACAGAGCCATCCTTCCCTCTCCTTGGTGATCAAATTCCAGTTTGCTTAAATAAAGAAAAGATCAGAAGAAATGAAATCCAAATTGAGCTTTGCTCTGGCGAATTTCTGGAAAGACCAGTTTCTTTGCCGGCTGCAACTGCAAAAATCATGTTCAGAGGATCCCAAAAATCTCTTAGAATCCATCACTTTCTGGGGAAATCTCCTTAAGTAGAGATAAATGGGCCCATTCTGAGAAAAACCCATGTGGCATATTTTTGAGATCTGTCTCCATTTATGAGCAGTGAAGCCCAGGAAAATGCCTGCCTGTTTAGCTACGTGTTTTTTGTAACTGGCTGACATCTCCTTATTACCAGCAATTTCTCTTCTGCATAGATCCCTAGATGCGCGATTCCTATCAGCTGGAAGATCCAACTACACCCGTCTTCCTCGTTTGGGTTGATGTGCTCCACTCAAGGTAAAATAAGCAAGAAGAAAACCGCTTGCAATAAACAAATAAAACCTCTTCTTACTTTCAATCAATGTAAATATTAGAGACATAAAGAAAGATATTCTTAAATTTACCCAGAAAGAATAAATTGAAAAGATAGACAATAAATCTTCCCCTATTCTGGCGAATTCATGATAAATCTCTAGTCTGCTAACCTTCAATTGATTAACTCAATTTAGCTCTCCACGCTATGTGATGGGGTAAAATGCTTCAATCCGGGGTATTTACCATTTCTGTTTGAAGTAATAAAATAAGATGATCACACATTGGTCTATCCAAGTATTCACTCAGTTCTGAAAAATTCTTGTTCACCGCCGTAACTGATTCCAGTTATGTCTAGACATTCTTTTATCCCATTTATCTTCACTGGATGAAAATAGTACCGTAAATAATCTTAACAAGACACCCGCAAATAATCTCCCCAACATACCAATCAAATACAAAATTAAATGACAGACTGGTGGAAGTTCTTTTAAAATCTGATAATAACCCTTTAAAAGCTGTAATTAGAGAAGAGTATTATCCGGTTGTTAAGCTTACACAATCTCCTGCGTGGGCCAATCACTTGTTTCCATATCCTTCCAAGTTTAACCTGTACAAGACTACCTTTAACCAAGTAGTTTCATCTTCTGGCGAATGAACAACCTTTGGTGACAAATCTCTTTTCAACAATCCACGGTAATATCATGCCCTCCGTAAAACCTGCAAATTAATGGAATGTTTTGAAACAACTCGGTATCATGGCGATTTGGTGGGATCTTTTTTTAGATTGTGATCGCGATATCTTCTGAATATCAGATTTTCGGCTCCTAACCCTTTTAACGTTGCAATGTAAAATAAGGTTTATGCCGAAAAACCTAAATACATCACCTGCAATATTTGCGTGCTATCTTCCAAAACAACACATTCAAAGTGGGATGCAATATATGTTATCAAAATTTATTTGGATATAACATTTTAACTTGTATTTTATCTCCCTTTGAAGACACATTAACCAATGATTAAATAAAACCGTTTAATGAATATTTTTATGTATCAAGGTGACTAAAGAGTCATTAAAATATTTAACATCTCTAAAGTCCTTTATAAAGTTCACATTGATTCCTGGTTTGAGATAATGGTATTTTTGCAAATATGATAGAATTAGAATAAAGTGTCAATCATACCTAATATTCTAGGTAAATATTAAAAAAGATCAAAGAACTTTATTTATACAAAATAATTAAAAGGTTTATTTATTTTGTATAAATAATAAAAATAAAGTCTATTAATTGAAAAGATACTTATTTGATCTTTATTTATTCAACACTTTTAATAATGTAGCAAAAATAATAGGATAGGCTTAGTAATATATCTTTCAAACTCTTAACTTGAATGCATGGTTTTATCCTCCAATATCCATTGTTTCATGAATCAAAATTATCCATTTATAAGATGCCAAAAATACAATAATCAGCCTTCAAAACCTTATCAATATTTATGATAACAAAATCACATAATAAAATCAAATGATAAGTATTTGGATAAGATTTCAAGATTAGGTTATGACAAATTTTTAACACTTATCCCTTGATTTTCATTGCAAATCCACTCAAAATAATAATTTCAAAGTAGTGATTTTGTCAACTAATCCATAATTCACAAAGTTTTTCTTTAAAAAACATTGAATTTCATTGTTTCAGTAGCTCCTGGAATGTCACCATTTCAGTAGCTATCAATTCTTTAGGTTTTCTATATGAAATTCAAACATTTCATCAAAACAAAATACAATTTTGTTTGATGAAATAATGTTTTTTAAAGGCTGTTGAGGAGAGGCACAACAAGTAGGTTTTCAATGGAGATGGAGCTTTGTATTAACGCACAGTATGGTGCTCTTCTTGTAGGAACTCGTGACAGCTCTATAATTCAGTGAAGAATATAATGTTGGCTCACTTTGGGGACTTGTGGCTCCAATCTGGTAAGCCCTGGGTTCAAAGAATGGGTTTTTACCCTGCTTGTAAACAGGGTTGTTGATCGTGGAACCCCGAGCTTGGAAGCTTATCCGGTTTCTTCGTTAGATACGTGGTTTTAATAAGTTGTTTGTTCAATTTTGATTACAAACCCTCACTACGATGACGGGTAGATCTGGCCTTGAGTTAGGTGTTGTAATTTGGTTAAGTTTCCAGCCTTACGGCTTGACAATGTAATATATTGGGTTTCTAAGAAAGAGTTTACTTCGAGCTGAGTCTCGTTTTTGCAATGGTTTTGTAATATTGTAAATTATGATTCATTGTAATTTAGGGTTTTTTCTCTTCGACTATTAATGAATTAAATTACTGTCTAAGATATCTTTTATAAATAGATATTGTTAAAATGCTGACTGTAGCTTAGTCGTAATGTGAAATTTATAATTTTAAAAATTACCTGTCTAGAATATACTAGCTAGGGTTTTACAGGAAATAAAACCCTTGTCTAAAAGATGTTATTTATTAATACTTAGGTTCTGCTACTTGTTAATTCGGTTTGATTATTACAGGTTTGTGGTGGTATTTTAACTTGTTAACTGTAACTTATCTTGCTTCTTTATAAAAGACATTTGTTTTCAGAAAAGACTGTAAACAGTCTAAAGTATGCTTTGGAAACTTCCTGTAAGGTGTATTTATATAGTTATCAATCTAAAGGTTTAATTCTTTAAGTAATTCAAATTATATTTAATTAATTTATAAGTTAGGGTTTCGACCCTGAAGCTTTTCCTTCACAGGTATAAGCCTGTCTAGTAAATGTAAAATAGTTTCTACATAGGTCAATATTTTAGTTTTATACTAGTTATTGTTTCTATTTATATTTCTTTTATTTACTGAACTGTCAGGTAGAATTTATTCAGAGTTCTTGAAAGGATAGAAAATAAACTCTTTAACTCTGTTTACTCTTTGTAAATTAAGGACTTTTAATATAACCCTATCTAGTTTATATTAAATATTAATCTTAGGTTTAGTTGATATTATTAGAAGATAAACTATGTGGTTAGTAGCCTGTTTATATACTTAACTGTATGTAATAATTGTAACTCTAATGTTGTTTTTCTGCTGCATTTCATTCAGTTATACTAAGTGAAAATGGAGAAATAGAAATAAATCATAACATTGTTTTATCTCCATAATATTTTAACATTGAAATAAAATTATTCTACTATCTATAGTTACACAATCCTATCTACTATTTTCATTCTCTTGTATACTTAAACATTCTACCTGTGTTAGAGTACAGCTTGGTTTCCACGTGTGGAAAAACACAGTCTAGAAATTATTTACATTCTAACACATTATTTTTTAAATCCATTTCATTTCTAAATAATTTAATAAAAATACTAACTCAAACATTTCACAAACTGAATTGATAGCATTCATATAGCAGTTATCTAAGATTTAATTAACTAACCCAGTAAAATAAAATAACTTAGAACCTGTTGAGGATAGACAACAACAGCGTTAGGAGGCCATTCCTCCCTACCAATCTCCTAGAGAGCACTCAAACAATGCTTCCTCAGGACCCCTGAGCCTGTTCCTGTTCTTCTTGGCTGAGAATTGGTGGAGAATGCAAACAGTAGAACCCTCTGTCAAATGACTACTTCAATACCTCAATAAATACTCTGCTCTCAGCAGTATGATCTTCAGCTTAAAAGCTACACTAGATCAATCAGCAATTATCCCCTCAAACACTTTCCAAATTTCCCTTCCATTGAATTTCTTTGAAGTACACTCATTCAACATGAATGATCACTTCTCTAGAATGAGCATCCTCATCTCTCTTCAATGGGAATTTTTATAAATATTGCCTAGGTCTTTTGGGTTAGTTGTCATTAATTGAGCCACCTGCTCTGATTCCACTTTCTTGGGGAATCATGATCCCAAATGTAGGGAGGTTTCCACTTGCAACAGTTGGAAGTGGTTTGAGGATGCTGCCATATCTCAGTTTGCTCTCCACCCAGTCTCCTCCACCAATGTAAACACTCTTTTAACAACTCTCCTAAGCTGTTGTCTCCTCCTTTATTTATTTATAAATAAAATATTTAAAATTTACATTAAATATCCTTGACCCTGCTGAGTCATCAATTACAGCTTAGCATCAAATTTAACATATTGTCCTCAATAATATAAAATTGTTTTTACAAAATTGGGGCATGTGACAACCTCCCAAATGAATCTATTTTAAGCTATCATGCATTTGAAGATGCTTTCAAAGATAAATGGGATGACAAGAAAAAACCAAAGCAATATCTGTCTCAATATCACTCCACAAGGAGGAGAGAAAGTGGATACGTACATGAATTTTCTGATAGGTTCATGAAAGTATACAATGCCATCCTTGCTTAGTTCAAACCTCCCATCGGTTATGCTCAGCTCCAATATGCTGAAGCTTTTGACAATGAATTCACCTTGTGGTTAAGCGAAAGGAGATCAACCTCCTTAGCAGATATGATGAAATATTCCATAGAGGTGGAGGTAAACCTGACTGCTACAAGAAAGAGGAAAAGAGATGAGTGAGAAAGGAGAAGGGGGGATGGGGAGAGGAGAAGAGAGGAGGGAGAATGGAGAAGAGCTGAAGGAGAAAGAAGAAAATACAAAGAAACTAAACAACCCTCTACATCTAGCTCATAGGAAGCCATAATAGACACGATGCTGAGAACCATGGAAGGGATGATGGAGAGAGTCTCTATGGATGGTAGACCGCCTTCTAGGGGAAATCAAGAGCAACATAATAGGAATTGGAATGCTAGAAGGCCACAAGTTCTCCAGAATAGGCCAAGAGACCAGAGAAATACACTCGACGCTCCTGTCAGACCTCCATTTCAAGAGAATTATGTGGATGAGGATGGTGAAAATCAAGCTGAAGACGAAACCCATCAGCTGGACACTGACTCTCCTGCCATATTTCTGACCAAAGAAGAACACAACAATGCTTTTATGGAAAGGGGGGAGATTCCCCCCAATGAGATAGAATAATTCAGGAGAGGACATCAACTTGTTGTCTTGGATGCGCATAGACAGATTGTCTTGAGAAACAGAGACGTCCCAGTTGTAAGAAATAAAGACGCAAAAACAAGGCCTCTACCAGCAAGTTGTTGGATAAAATATGCACTGTCTAATTCAACACTTAATTGTCAACCCGAGAAGGTAGCTTGTGAGATGCAAACACTATATGTGCGGAACTGAAGGCTTAAACTACCCTAGCGTAATTGCAATAAAAGCAACTAATATTCTAGGAAAGCAATGCTTGGCCTGAAAACAACTAACTAACAGAAAAAAAACCACTTTAAACAAACTATGAATCAATTCTATGAATTGGAAATCTATTCTATTTAGGCAAAATGAAAGATCTATATAAGAATTCAATTGTAGCTGACTACTAAGGATCTAAGCTATGTAACTTGTAAACTAATTACTTTGAATTAGAAAACTATGCTATTTCTACACAAGCAAACTAACTACTTTGATCTATGTAATTTAATTTGACTAATTAACTACAAATTCACAAGAGAAAAGAAAAAACACTATTCTAAAGACCAAGCGTAAATAAATGCGTTGCAAAACAATAGACTAATGAAAGCAAACTAAACTTGGAGTTCAAGAAGGCCTAAGTAAACCTAAGCATATTCAAATGGTTGGAAATGAACTTCGTTTGTAAACAAAACAAAAACAAAATATTTGTTAATCTACTTCAAAAGGAAATGAAACTTCGGAACTAAATCATTCTAGGTAATTACGAGAAAGCAATATAATTAAACTATTCTTCAAAAATCAAGTCTACACTGGATTAAAGATGGAATCAACAAGTTTTAGAATAGTATCAAACTATGAAATCAGATATAAAGTATTAACTACATATCAAAGTACAACTAGAAAGGAAAACCAAGGCAAGCTAAAAGATGATGAATAACTAAAAAATGAATATGAAGCTTAAACAAAACATTATGCCATTCAAGACAAGGTTCTAACTACATATACAGGTATTGACCAGCTACATAAAATAATACAGTTTGAAAACTTGAGAAATTAGACTCTAATTAAGCATAGAAACACAACAAAGAATATTAAAGCCTAAACGGAGGTATGGATGACAATTTGGACAGACAGTTCAAATGACAGTCTAGATGACAGAAAACGATATAAACTAAGGAAACGAGCAAACTAAATGATCTTGACACCAACTGGTTGATGCATATGACCCTACAGTGCAAGAAAAGTACTAAATAAACTGTTAAAAAGATGAAATAACAACAATCCATCTGTACCAATCATTATCTAAGGAAATAAACCATTTCTATTGCATAATAAAACAGAGTTGAAAGGTAAACTAATTTAATATATAGCTACAGAAAAAATTAACAGAACTGAATTTGATTATAAACTAAGCTTGAAATACTGGAATAATTCAAATTTTATCTGATTGCGAATGAAAAACTAAAAGACAAGCTGAAGGAGGTATGCATGACTGGTCATTTAAATTCTGGAAATGTAAATTACATATAAACAACAGAAATTATAGTTTATGAACAATTAACCATCACCTACAGGAAAACAAAATTATACACACGGGAAATCATAATTACTTATATGCAAATGAAGAAAAATAACGAAATATACACAAAAAAAACCTCTAGTTATTGAGGGGCCATTCTCATCAGTCAGGGGTTGTGTCTAACTCAGATCAGTCACCAACAAAGCACGGAAATACTCATCAACAACTGAAAATGACTTTTTATTAAACTGAAGCAAAGTTTACAAAGAGTTTTTCTCCCCCCTTCTTCAAAACCAAAGGGATATTTATATAATGATTACAAGGGAGAGTAGGTCGACCACCTCTTTCTAAAAATAGAAGTTTTTAACTATTGTAACAACAACCCATAAAAACAGGAACAAACTCAGAAAAAAGGACCAACCACGTTTTGACGTTTTCTAGGCAAATCCATTTTAAAGAACCACACATTGATCCTAAATGGCTTCAAATTTTGTCAAAATTCCTTGCAAAAGACCTAGATGGGCCTATTCCGCACAAAACCCATGTGCCATAATTTTCAGTTTCACCTCTATTTACACGAAAATCTAGCCCAAAAATTTGCTGTCTGTTAAAAACACATGGTCTGAATGATCGTCCGAATGACCTGTAATGGAGATTAGTTCACAAATACAGATTCTGAGTGGAATTTCTGCTGGTTTGTTGGCCACATTGATGGTTGGGTGCTTAAGTTCTATTGGTTGAATCACCATCCATTTTTGAGTTTGTTTCTTATATTGATCCATTCTTTGTTAAACGTTCTCTCCTTCAATATTTATGCGATCTACCTTGCATGATATCACCACGTGGTTTGTTTTAAAATAAAGCACATGCATACAATTAAAACATTCATATATATTAAAACTTAAGATGTGAGGGCTTTCCACCATATGGTTCGTGAATGTTAAAAGACTTATACTTATATAAAATGGTAATTTATTTAAGAATTAAGAATCCATTTTTATTCAACATGTTTGTATAGAAGCCTTGTTTAAAAATATTATTTTATGATTTAACTTTTATTTATAAATAATAAATGCAATAATGCTTTCAGTTATAATTATTCATTTGGATAAGACAAAAGCTTATTATCAACCTTATGATTTTAATTTGTGTATGCATGTATGACAGGTTTTAGTGTGGACAAAGGAGCAAAGATAGATCAATTTGCTAACAAAGTAAGTCAATCTATTAAACCAATAAGAAACATAATATCAAACCCAATGCAGAACTCGAGACTGGGAAAATGGCTGAATGAAAGGTCAGAGTTGCGTTTAATACATTAAAAATAACATACTTAGGCTCACTTTACATTTATGAGATTTAATTAACAAAACAAAGTAAAAGATAGTGTTACGGAGAAAACTTCCTATGGCTTGGGGTGTACCGCAATAGACAGAGTAACCACATAAATCAATCCCTTCCCAATATGCAAGAGAAATAAAACATCTAACACTAAAGGATCTCAAAACATACCTTATTCCGGATGGTTGATGTAGATCCCCATTGAGCTTTTCCAATCTCGCTTGTGTTAACAATTTGCTCTCTCAAAAATCAGCAAACAAGACAAGCATGCTATATAATGGTGTTAGAACTACTCTAGCATATATAATCAATAATGTATAAGCAATTAAAAGCATCCATGGATTCAATATTCATTTAATTGCACATCGTTGGACATGAAAATATATTTCTATTAATATAAATCAGAGATTACATGAATGACAACCTCTGTCGGCATGTCTGCGAACCAGAGAAGCTGAGTCCTCCACCTGGGCCTCCACCACCTCAATCCTCCATCTCTCAATAGCAAGCTCACAAGAAAAGGAAAGCTTGGGAAGAACACCAAGTGTTCCAAGGGACAAAGGGATGCACACTCAAGTATAAGCAAGCTACGACAACAATGGACTATAGCTTTCTTGCTCTTCAATTCCCCCTCTTGAATGTATCCAAAGGTTTCCTTATATAGTGCTTCAATGGGGTAATGGAAGGTCAAATCCAAGAGATCTCAAGGCATATGGAAGGCCAGGAGACAAGTGACTCGGATCCACAACAAGGAAAAATACAAAAATATTTGGCCTTTTGCACACATCCTGATGTACGTGGGTTTAAGGGTTATATCTGCGTGTATACGCGAGAAAGGGTTAAAAAGTCACGTATAGCAAATAACAAGTGTTTTTAGGGATGATATTGGAAACATCAAAGGTACAAAAATAGTCCATGGGGTCCAAAGAGTCTGTAGAGGGATAAGGAAGGCCATAAATGTGTGATCTACCATGTGTGGTAAAATCAGCTGTAACAGATGCCCCCTAATGTGTGACGTCAGAGGGGTGATACGATGGCTGAAATACATTATAAGTCCATCCAAAAAGTGGAGTGATGAAGAACCAGGTGGAAGAACCAACCATCCAAAAATATAGTACAAATATATCTGCATATGACTACAAGTACATACAATAGTCCCAAATACATAAGAGTACAATGGCCATGAATAGGCATGATACAAAATATGACATGTGCGGTCATCACCACGTATAATATAGATAGATCAGAATCTCCATGATGAATATATACAAAGGATCATGATATCCATGAAAGATGAAGATATACAATGGATCAAGATCTCCATAATGGCTGAAGATATCTGACATACACTGGAATCAAGTCACGAGAGCTGAAATTTCATGAACATTGGCATGATCAAGGAGGTAGCATATCAGAAATGCCACCAATCTGGAAAGTATTCTACATAATATGCTACAAGTACATGTCCTACTATGTGAATAGAGGTGTCGAGGTCGAACATAGTAGTCCATCGTCTAATTACCGGTCATTGATGTCTACCGTTAACAGACGCGAGATCACCCACCAATAATGAAAATGGTAATCAAGGTACTAGAGTGCAATCTAACAAGTGTGAATAAATGTGTTGAGGTTGAACACTTGAAAGAATCCATCGATCAGGGGACATTGATGTATTCCCAAAACTGTTGATGGCGAGAGAACCTACCACTGATGACTGTAAGTCTTAAGGCAATCAAATGACTCTAGAATCCTATCCCTAAATAAATGATCTGAAGTCGATGGGATGAAATTTTTTGGAAGGAGGGAATTAAGGCATCCCCCATCATCCAACACGAGGTACTCAACAAAGCTGTATAATGTGAAAAGTCTCAGAGTCTAGATCCCAGTAATCCACTAGTAGTTGGAGGAGTCTTGGTTTTTCCCTTAGGCTACCAAGACACCAAAAATTATACAAAACACAAACTCGTAATTCTTTTTGGGACATTAAATCACCTTGCACGACCTCTTCCACATCACCATGTTCTCTCTCCCTCCACTCTAACACCATATTGCACAAAAAACAAGAGTTTTGATTAGCATTTGCTCTTGAAAATCTTATTTGCGGCCTCATACGTGACTGTTTGCAAAACAATCATGTATGTACGCGGGTTTGGGTGTTTTTTCCGGGTATGGCGAGCGCTATACGCAAAAAAAACCTCGATACTCGTGTGGGCCGAAACACACAACTTGGGATGGCCTAAAAAATTAATTGAACCATGAAAACTTAAAAAAATTGCATGAAATAGGAAGAGGAGGACATGAGGAGTTACCTGGATCAAACGGTGTCGAATTTCGTCAGACGATGATCCCGGAATTCGCTTCGGAAGTTTTGAGCTCAAATGGGTAAAAATTTCAAATGATATGGAATTTTTAATTTTTTTAATATTTATAGAAATTTTTTGAATTTTTTTACCCACTTTCTATAGTTTTGACCATTTCTGACCATTTTGGACCGTTTTGAACTAGTTTGATGATGTAGGACTATGTTTTGAGCGTGGTTTGACTGTGGTTTTGACCCGTTTGTGCCAATTTCAGGTATTATGTCTAAGCTAGCATATAGGTTAGGATTCACATCCATTTGCACTTTGCATGACCTTATGACCGTTTCATTATAACCTTAGGTACAAACCATTCTATCTTGTCACAGAAATTTCTTGTTGCTTTTAGAAGTGACATGATGTGAATGGTAGAGCTTGACCATACATGGGTGCTCTAGTTAGATCCCGTTGTGCATTTGGTGCCCATGTCGACATTTTTACTTTAGGGTGTGGGAGTCCTTTGTATAGTATCACCATGACTTTGCGCAAGAGCTTCATAAGTCTCCTATTGATATTTTTTGTTGGCCTTTTCCCCCAGGACTCCCTTATGTCAAGTTGTAATTGCATTATCATGAGTTTTTCTTGCCTTATTGAGCCTTATGCTGGCTTCCCTAACTTTGATTATCAGCCATATAGCTCGAGCTTGTCTCATGTCGAGCCAAGCAAAGCCATTTTACATATCTTTTGCAGCTTGATTCCCCATTTTTATAGGGAGGGGAATTTCCCCCGAGTGTCATTATCATACACATGTTTCCTTGCATTAAGCATAGGTATGTTACACTGCTTGGAACTAGCTTGTTTTCCCCTTGACACTCGTCTCCTCCTATATTTGCAACTATAAAGCACTTTTATTCTTTTTCAAGCTTTTCAAAATATTTGAAAAAGTCCAAAAAAATAAAAAAAACCAAAAAGCCGGACAGGAAAAGATGTTATCTTTGGCAGCAGTCGAGTCATGTCGCCTTCGAAAAGAGCACTGTATATCACATCCGTTGGTTGGGTTATGTTGAGGCCTGGAAATTCGCAGGAAACAAAAACAAGGGATTCTCCCCAATCAACGTTCCCAACTAGCCCGTGACTGTTTGGTGTAGGGAATCCGTCCGGTTTGCGGTCCGACTACCGTAGGTCAAGTAACAAAAATACATGGTTTTACCAGTTGCGGCCCGGTCCACTGTATATATTTTTGTATTTTTTTTTACTTTGAATATGATATGCAAGTGCCTATCTAACATGTAGGTTGATAAAGAATGCAAGGAGCGGTCACAATGTGATGCGCAGGTTCTTACCTCTCGTCTTAAGCTCTCTTACATCTAAATCACACATACAACAAGAAATTAAAACTAACTACCTAACCTATCCGGAGGGATCAAGATTGTCACTTATTAATGAGTAATGTAGTTTGTGCATGTATTATAAAAAATAAATCACAGATAGCCGATATTTCTTTCAAACACATGAAAATTTAAAGATATTTGAACAACCAGATAGCCAATTGTCTATGAACAACATTCATTACTCATAGTGGAAATTATCACAAAATAAACAAGAGAACATTCAGATAAGAACATAGGTTCAGAAAGTTAGAACGCTCTCACAGTTAATGAAACACAGTTAAAAAACAAAAACGTTCCCCTTCAACATTGTTCATTTTATCACATTCGAACATTCCACACAACACCTTCTCCAATAGGCAAAATTTGCAATTTTATATTGTAAAATGAAGTAGTTCCTCTTACAAACAATGGCTCACAAGTTTTTCTAGGGAAAAAGCCACTATCCTCTCTCACTTTCCACTCTTTATACAAAAACAACAAAACCCTTGGGTTTCCCTTAATCGTCTGACCTTTGGGCTCCCCAAAAACCGTTTAATATCACAATTTTGTCTTTTTCGTGAGTACTCATGATTCATATAATGCGTTAAATTTCAGATTTCAACTTAAGAGTACTTCCTAAAATGAGATTAGCTCGGTAACTGACGGACCCTTTCCAAGCATGGGTTTTTTGTTGCCATCGATTCTGCCTTGTCTTTTATTTGTCCTTCTGAGATCCATTGATTTCAGAATAAAAATCTGCTTATCACTTTTCAGCCAACTTTCCTCAGCTTTGTCCCTTAGCTACGTCTTCTCACAGCCGTAATCTGGAGGATCTTCTGAGGTCGTCTGCAGTTAAACAAAAAATCACATTAATTAGGACTGCATCTTTTCAATAAATTTAAACTATACTAGCAACAAAATTGATCATCAAAATGAGTCCCAGTACTGCGCCCTCATCGCGAAGTCCTCAACAAGAATAAAAAACCAACGCTGCCCACACAGGGGTTAAAAAACTTCACAAGACGGCGGGAAAACCTTATCGGTGGCTTGAACCACTGAGACATCGGCTGGATAATCTTACTTAAAGCCAAAACGGCGGGTTTCAGATGGACAACGAGTTCCGTGGGACCGTTAAGTCTATCGGAGTCGGAAGAACGAAATGCCAAAGCATCAAGCGGTAAAGTTCCATGTCGGTGAATGGAACGACATCAATGTCGGGAGGTTAGTGCAGTACGCCGCCACAATGGCAGAAGATGAAACAGCTATGGGCCCTGCGGCGAAAAGATGAAACGACGAAACCAGGAAAAAGCATCGACGAGCGGAGTAGTTATATGGCATACACTTAGTTCGCTTAGGAGCCGTAACGGTGGAAAAAAATCAGACTACAGCCTTCGATCAAAGTCTTAAACCTTCTGCTACGGTGCAAAAACAGTGTGAAAACGTTAAGTGTTTGAAAAAATTAAGGTCGTGCAGCGGTCCAAAAGCTTGTCTCACTTCCACAATAGTGGCTTCACACGGATCAAACAACCCCGACTCACACTTCGACCAACCTCCAATAATGCAAACAAGTCAAAACAATAACAACACGACATCGGAGAAGTCAAGACTATCCCGCGGAACACTCATCGTTCAGCTTCCGCAATGGAGGATCCATAAGGAAATATGGCTCCGATACGTTGTTTAAATGGCTTCCAAACAATCAAACTAAAATGTCACTTTGGCTGGGCAGCACTGAAATTTTGTTTCACCCCCGAAACAGTGGCGAAAAATGAGAAATAGGCTTCCGAGAAGAAAGAAAGAAATCACAGATCAAAGGGTGATCTTTAAAACCAAACTCCAAATTCCAGACTCAAAGCAGTTTCAGACATAAGCAATTCTCCGAAAGCATGAAGACAGTTAACCTCAAAACAATCCAAACTTGTAGCAAAGGGAAAACAAAAACAGAGTTCATGGAACCAGACAATTCTAGGCAAGATAAAAATTAATATGAGGGTCCAAAATTTTGAAAATTTGGGAAAACAGTTGCAGCTGCAACAATTGGCGACTACCTGGTGCACCTAGATCTCTGGAGAATTTGTTCATTAAGTAATAGACTGTTCAACAATAAATGAACATGTTGAATTCTTCCAGATGCCTGGATTTCCCAAATGGCAAATATATGTACTTTTAATCATTGATGATAGTCCAATTTAGGAGAAAGGCAAAACAAGATTTCCAAGTCAAGATAACTCTTTTGAGGCTGGGAAGATGAGTTTCATTTATTACCTCTGTCTTCGGGTAGCTTCCAGCTTGGACGCCACAGGATAGTAACATATGGTAAACAAGAATACTCCTTTGTTCCTCATTCCCATGCCATTCTGCACTTTTTTGTGCTTTTTTGGACTTTTGTCCTTTGCATATGAGTCCTCCTACATGCCTTTCTTTCTGAATTTTCATTTAGGCTCCTTTATCGATAGTGTCCTTTTGTGTGAGAGATGTATTCAATTTTCAGCTCACGGACGGAGAAGAACTTTTGGTAATTTAGTACTTATATGGTTCAGTACTTTGTTTTGATACAAATTGCTTTCAAAGGAGTATTTGACTCTTATCTGCCTTTTGGCATTCAATTCCTGGCATGGGATCATTTATATATAATATACTGTTTACCCTACTTCCTTTCCATGGGCCTTTTGCTGTCACCCCCTAGGAAATTTTTAAATGTGAGATGGATGGAGCCTCAAAATAGTATTCCTGACCTTTCGATCCTGGTTTATTAAACAAGGATTAAGTAGGGCTTCAATGTGTTCATAGCCATTCGGGAAAACTGCTAAACTGGAAGAAATTATTTTAGATAAAACAATAATACACAGTCTTATACTCAAGAACTTTAATCACTCCAGAATTCTGATGCTCTCCATGCAACCAAGAGTTTGCCTCCTTTTATTGAAATCAATCAAAATCTAAACTAAAACAAAACAGAAATAAAATAAATCAAAATAAACAGCCAAGTCAATTTATTTATGTACAAGATAAAAGAACAAAAACAAAACTCAGGAAAAATAAGGTTTGAGAACTAAACCATTTACTGGTAAGTTCTCTTCCCACCCTTGTAGATCTTGCAATTTATAGGTTGAGGGGCCAAGCTTTGCCGCAATATGGAAAGGGCCTACCCACAACTATTGAAAGTTTGTGTGTTTTCCTTTCTCATCATGGGGGTGGTCCCACTTGAGAACCAAATCTCCCACCTTGAATTCTTTTGTTCCAGCCTTGTGTTTATCAAACCATCTCTTAACTACCCTTTGTTGTTGTTTAAAATGTTCTCTGGCCTTGGATATAGATTCCTCTACCTTCAAAAGATTATGTATCGATACTTGTAGGACTTCATTGTCTGAT
Source organism: Pseudotsuga menziesii (assembly GCA_001517045.1). Taxonomy (NCBI): domain Eukaryota; kingdom Viridiplantae; phylum Streptophyta; class Pinopsida; order Pinales; family Pinaceae; genus Pseudotsuga; species Pseudotsuga menziesii. The sequence goes on along the minus strand of LPNX011087317.1, from coordinate 194,685 downwards.
CCTCTGGATTCCTGAGCTATTATGAAAGAGGGTAGCATGATGTGGGGGGGTAAAATGGCCTCTTTTCCATAAACAAGGGTATACGGGGACACACCTAATGAAGTCTTCGGGGTGACCCTATCAGCCCAAAGAGCATTTGGTAATGCTGAGTGCCGACTCCTCTGATTTTCTATCACCGTCTTTTTTAAAATCCTAATCAGATTCTTGCTTGTAGATTCAGCTAAACCATTTCCCTGTGGATAGTAATTAGCAGAGTAATGCAACTTAATTCCTTTCTCATGAGCAAATGCAGTTAATCTAATCGAGGAAAAATAAGTAGCATTATCAAAAACTAAAGAAATTGGAACTCCAAACCTGGTCATAATATGGTCTTGCAGGAAGTCCATGACCGCATCTTCATTTACTTTCCGCAACAGAATGGCTTCGACCCAACGAGTGAAGTAGTCGGTTGCTGTCAGAATATACTTGTGTTGTAGGGAATAATTCGGCTTTATCTCCCCAATGATATCCATCCCCCACTGCTCAAAAGGCTCTGTTATCATCACAAGATTTAATGGTCCTGCTGCTTTAACTTGTCTCCCACTGCACCTTTGATAAATGTCACACTTTCTGACATGGGCGTGTGCATCTTTGAACAATGTGGGCCAATAGTATCCAGATTTGATAATTTTATGAGCTGTAGTATCTCCGGAGAAATGTCCTCCAGTAGGCCCATCATGTAAATCTATCATTACCTTCTTTGCATCTTCTTTCTCTAAGCATCTAAGAAGGACTCCATCATAGTTATTTCTGAATAATATTCCTTCAACAATTTGATATGAGGCTGATTTAAGACACAATGCTCTTCTCTGCTTAGAATTCCAGTGTTTCGGTAACAATCCCACCTGAAGGTAATGCACAAGGTCTCGATACCAAGAGTCCGGAGCTGTGAAAAGAGGACATACATCCATCAAATGTAACTCAGCTTCGCCTTCCCAGTCATGTTCTTCATTGTCTTTACTTTCAGTCATCAGTTTGCACAATCCTTTCCCTTTGACTATGGAGGCTGGCTTGAATTTGAGGTCATACTCCTGTAGAACTGTTACCCAGTTTCCTCTTCTTTCTCCTAACTCCTTTTGTATGAAAAGAGACCTCACAGTCGGGTGTGGAACTATTACCTTTGTCCGGTTCTTCAGTATATATGGTATGAATTGTTTCACCACCTTGAACACTATGTAATCTTGTTTATCCACAGCTGGGTAATTCAATTCGACCCCTTGCAGACCAATGCTCATAAATGATACGGGGAACTCATCTCCCCCATCTTCCTTCTGGGCAAGCACAACTGCTAGTGAATCATCAGATGCGAAAGTGTACAAAATAAAATCTTTATCAAAATCCAGACTTTTGAGGGAGGGTGCATGCGCAACAACTGTTTTAATCTTGCCAAATGCGTTCTTCTCTACATTAGTCCACTTGAATTGTACACTTTGCTTTACCATTTGCTGCAAAGGTTTAACAATTTGAGCGAAATCTGGCACAAACCTTCACACGAAGTTTATTGTCCCCATAAATGATTGCATGCCCTTTTTATTATGGGGTAAGGGAATCTGTTCGATGGCTTTGATCCTTTTTGGGTCTATGGAGATCCCCTTCTTAGAAACCACGTGCCCCAACAACTTACCTTCTATAACAACAAACACGCATTTCTTGGGGTTTAGTGAGATACCATATTTTTGCCAGCGTTCAAAAATCTGCTTTAGATGAAATGCATGCTCCTCCCTTTTCTTTGAGAATATCGTGATGTCATCGAGGTATACTACAGCACTGTAGCCAATAAAACCGCAGAAAGCTATGTCCATAGCCCTCTGGAAAGTAGCTCCAGCGTTTATGAGTCCAAAGGGCATCCTTCTGTAAGCAAAATTTCCCCACCTAGTCCTGAATGTCGTTTTTAGTCTGTCTTCTTCGGCTACTAATACTTGATTGTAGCCTGAGAATCCATCTAATAAAGAGAATAGTTCAGAACCTGAAACCATTTGCAATATCTGCTCCATGGGTGGAATAGGATAATTGTCTTTATCTGAAGTGCGATTTAAGTTTCTAAAATCCACACATAGCCCGATTTCCCCAGATTTCTTCCTCACCAGTACCAGATTTGAGACCCATTCCGAGTGTCTAACCTTGAACATAATTCTAGCATCTAATACTTTCTTGAATTCACTCTGGATTAAAGGTTCTAATTTTGGATGCATTTTCCTTAAAGGATGCTAATAATATTTGATTCTAGATTTAATGGGGATAACATGCTGGATAATATTGATGTCATATGTCTTCAGATCTTCATATGTCCAAGCAAAAACATCTTTGTATTGCTTAAAAATAATGATGAATTTATCCCTTTCAGCTGGAGAGCAACATTTTCCCAGATTCACATATTTAGGCTCCATCTCAGTCCCCAAATTAATCAACTCGAACTGTAGAGATGAACTATGAGTCTTCACATTTGCTGGTCTTCTAAATTTCTCATTTAAATCAAACATCCGTTCTAAAGTCCTGACTCCCTTAGGAATGAAATTATCAAATTTTAACTCGGCCTGATGTTCTTCATCATCAATAATCCCCCCTTTTAAGGCCTCATCATTTGTCAAGCATTCTATAATCTGCTGATCATCATCAAACACTCGTAGATTGGTAATCATATCTGGAACTGAAGGCCTGAAAAACAATTCAATAAAGCACTGATTATTAGAGGGCACAAGCCTCGCAGCTGATGTGGCCAACAAGTCACCTACTGCATTCTTAAGTCTTGGAATTGATACAATGTTAAATGCATTAAAACTTTTAAGTAAATCACGTACTTCATTTTGATAAGCTTTTAAATGAGGAGAAATGCAATGTATTTGATTCCAAATTTATTTTACAATTATTTCAGAATCTCCAAAAACTTTCAGATTATTTGCCTTTAATTCAATTGCTTTCCTTACTCCCTGAACCAATGCTTCATATTCAGCTGTGTTATTGGTACATTCAAACTCTAACCTACATGAAAGAAAATATTTGTTTTTGATAGGGTCAATTAGGACACAGCCAGCTCCCGACCCCTCTAAAGTTTTAGAACCATCAAAGAAAAGTGTCCAAAAATCGCTACTCACTACTGCACGAGAATTAACATCTATATCTACAGCTAAGTCTACTATTTTACAATCGATTTCATCAGCCTATGAAAACCGAAGGAGATCAGGTTGAGCGTTAGATGTACTATTGGCTTCTTCCGCTTGATAGTTTCCTGGTTCTATCTCAATAAAGTAGTTTCCCAAAACAGAATCCACTGGTTCATTTTTTTCTTTGAACTGGGTAACATTGTGTTTCATGTGGGGCTCCCTCAAAACTTTAATTTGATTTGGGATTCCTTTATATGGAAGCCACAGATACGACCAGTCTGAGGCAAAATATCCATTCAGCTTTGCTGACCAATCTCTGCTCAAAACAAGTCCATAAGCTTTCGGTATGTTAGCCACCACGATATCGATGACTTGACACACCTTATCATTTGAAGATAAGCGAATGAGAACATCCTCCATTTCTCCAATTACCTTCACATTCATTCTATCCAACTGAACGACCCTCCAGGTAGATGGTTTAGGTTGTCCATTTATCTTTTTGCAAACCGACAATGACATGACATTGACTGATGCCCCTGAGTCTACTAGGCAGTTATGCACGTTATGGTTGAAAATTTCAAAAGTAAGGAGAAAAGGTGGATCCTTGCTTTTAGGCTTACCTCCCATACTTGCTTCACCAATTTCTTCTTCTTGGGGTTGATTTTCAGTGGGCAGCCTCTCTTCTGATACTTCAAGTGCTTTGAATAGCTTTTCTTTCTGCTGCGGCACATTGCACATTTCAAATAATGAGATTCAATCTTATGTTCTGTGAGATTCAATCTAGCTTTTATTTCTGATGAATAGCTTTTCTTTCTTGATATCCTCCACAATGTCATAATCCATCTTATGTTCTGTGAGATTCAATCTACCATTATTTATCTTTTCTTCATTGGGCTTAGTAGGCATGCGGGTTTGTCTAGGATTTTGACTGGTGATGGTAAACTCTAGAATTTTATTAGCTGAGGAGCTATTTTGAAATTTCTTAACATTCTTTTGAAGTCTTTTGATCTTCAGGAGCATAAGACTGTTTTCCTTGATCAACCCCTGGCTTCTTGTCGTTACATTTGTTTCCAGGATGCCCTCATGTCTCAGGTTCTTTTCTTCCTCAGCATCAAACAACGATACACAGTCCCATAAAACCATAGCTTCATCCTCCTATTTTTCTGTTGATTTATTGTTATCTTTCCCTTCTTCATTGTTGTCTTCAGTTAATCTAGAATCCAAAAGCTGATTCATGACCAATGTCATTGAATTTATCCATTGAGGGCAATTATTTTTAGAATGGGGTTGTTGGTGGAAAGTGCAAAAGTTATCCATTCCTACCTCCGTTAAGTTAATAGATGCAGGGCTGTGCGGAGGGGGTTGGGATTGATTGCTATCTTCCCTTTTCTTGTAATAAGGCTTGTAGAACTTTTGGGCTTCCTTTTCCTTTTCCAAGTCTATGATTCTGTTAGAAAGCTTCTGCGTCATCTTTGCCATTCCCTTGAAATCTGGTGATTGCTCCTCTTTAGGCTTAGTAAACAACAAAGCTTTCTTCCCAATATTTTTTTCTCCTGACCGTTTAGGATAATCTTTGATACTTCCCCTCTCAGCCTCTACTCTCTCCGCTTCCTCATAAGTCTCTGCTAGTGTAGGTTTGGCCTTCATTTTGGCAAACATGGCAAACTCGGGTCCTAGAGTTGAGGTATAATATTCAATCAGGACTTTATCTGAGGGTTTGTCAGCTTTAGAAAAATTCTTAAGATAGGCTGAGAATATTTGGGTAAAACTATGCACCTTCTCTTTTCTTTCTTTATTTAAGGCACATAGTCCTTTCATGAGAGCTGCATGAGTTTTTTGGGTTGCATACTTACTTCTAAAAATCCTTTCAAAAGTATCCCAATCAGGGATAGAGTTTGCAGGAAAACCAAAGTACCACGATGCTGCGACTCCTTTAAGGGTGTGCGGAAAAATTCTACAAACTACATCCTCATATTCCCTAGCCCTTAATCCTTCTATTGCCAAATAGAAACTTTGGAAGTGGTCATCTACTAACATCTTTTCATTTGGATCAAACTTGGGTAGCATCTTTTCAAAATATTGAGGTAAATCATGCAAAGGAGGTGTTAGGTTTAAAGGTGATTTGGGTTTCTAGCAGGTGGTGGATTTGGTGGGTTGGGTGGCTGATTTGTGTTTACGCTTGCCATGAGTCTGGGTGGAGAGTGAGGTGGTGAATGAATAGGAGTATTAACAGGTGAACCATAAGGTGTGTTTGGGCCTACTTGATTCAAAGGTTGAACAACTTCCTGTAAGGCTGTTTCTACTAACTCTTCCCAATCTCCAACTAACACTGAATCTTCCAATATAGGACGGTCTTTCCTTTTATATTCTCTTCTGGGAAATTCAGGGATGATGGGTAATCCTCCAATACTCTTTAAATAGGCTTGCGTGTGTCTCCTCAGTTCATTAACAACTTCGTTGTCCATATACTACAAATGTTCCCTATTCTCTTGAGTGTGTGGATCAGGACACAAACTGCTTTCAAAATTATCACTAGTGGGGTTACTTTGAAAAAATGGGTTTCCTCGACCAGCCATACACTGGCGGCCCTCCTTCTAGCACCAGAAACTGTTGAGGCCTGGAAATTCGCAGGAAACAACAGCAAGGGATTCTCCCCAGTCAACGTTCCCAACTAGCCCGTGACTGTTTGGTGTAGGGAATTCGTCCGGTTTGCGGTCCGGCTACAGTAGGTCAAGTAACAAAAATAAATGGTTTTATCGGTTGCGGCTCGGTCCACCATATATATTTTTGTATTTTTTTTTACTTTGAATATGATATGCAAGTGCCTATCTAACATTTAGGTCGATAAAGAATGCAAGGAGTGGTCACAATGTGATGTGCAGGTTCTTACCTCTAGTCTTAAGCTCTCTTGCATCTAAACCACACATACAACAATAAATTAAAACTAACTACCTAACCTATCCCTAGGAAGCAAGATTGTCACTTATTAATGAGTAATGTAGTTTGTGCATGCATTATAAAAAAGAAATCACAGATAGCTGATACTTCTTTCAAACACATGAACATTTAAAGATATTTGAACAACCAGATAGCCAATTGTCTATGAACAACATTCATTACTCATAGTGGAAATTATCACAGAATAAACCAGAGAACATTCAGATAAGAACATAGGTTCAGAAAGTTAGAACGCTCTCACAGTTAATGAAACACAGTTGAAAAATGAAAAATTTCCCCTTCAACATTGTTCATTTTATCACATTCGAACATTCCACACAACACCTTCTCCAACAGGCAAAATTTGCAATTTTATATTGTAAAATGAAGTAGTTCCTCTTACAAACAATGGCTCACAAGTTTTTCCAGGGAAAAATCCACTATCCTCTCTCACTTTCCACTCTTTATACAAAAACAACGAAACCCTTGGGCTTCCTCCAATCGTCTGACCTTTGGGCTCCCCAAAAACCGTTTAATCTCACAATTTTGTCTTTTCTGTGAGTACTCATGATTCATATAATGCGTTAAATTTTGGATTTCAACTTAAGAGTACTTCCTAAAATGGGATCAGCTCGGTAACTGATGGACCCTTTCCAATCCTAGGTTTTTTGTTGCCATCGATTCTGCCTTGTCTTTTATTTGTCCTTCTGAGATCCATTGATTTCAGAATAAAAATATTCTTATCACTTTTCATCCAACTTTCCTCAGCTTTGTCCCTTAGCTACGTCTTCTCACAACCATAATTTGGAGGATCTTATGAGTTCGTCTGCAGTGAAACAAAAAATCACATTAATTAGGACTGCATCTTTTCAGTAAACTTAAACTATACTAGCAACAAAACTGATCATCAAAATGAGTATTAGTATTGCGCCCTCATCGCGAAATCCTCAACAAGAATAAAAAACCAACGCTGCCCACACAGGGGTTAAAAAACTTCACAAGACGGTAGGAAAACCTTAACGGCGGCTTGAACCATTGAGACATCGGCCGGATAATATTACTTAAAGCCACAATGGTGGGTTTTAGATGGACAACGGGTTCCGCAGGACCGTTAAGTCTATTAGAGTCGAAAGAACGAAATGCCAAAGCATCAGGTGATAAAGTTCCCTATTGGTGAACAAAACGACACCAACGTCGGGAGGTTAGTGCATTACGCCGCCACAATGGTTGAAGATGAAACGGATATGGGCCCCGCGGCCAAAAGATGAAACGACGAAACCCGGACAAAGCATCGACGAGCAGAATAGTTATATTGCAGACACTTAGTTTGCTCGGGAGCTGCAACAGTGGAAAATAATAAGACTACAACCTTCGATCAAAGTCATAAACCTTTTGCTACGGCGCAAAAACAGTGTGAAAACATTAAGTGTTCGAAAAAATTAAGGTCGTGCAGTGGTCCAAAAGCTTGTCTCACTTCCACAACAACGAATTCAAAAATATCAAACAACCTTGACTCACACTTCGACCAACCTCCGATAATGCAAACAAGTCAAAACAATAACAACACGACATCAGAGAAGTCAAGACTACCTCGCGGAACACTCATTGTTCAGCTTCCACAACGGAGGCTCCATAAGGAAATATGGCTCTAATACGTTGTTTAAATGGCTTCCAAACATTCAAACTAAAATGTTACTTCAGCGAGGCAACACTGAAAGTTTGTTTCATCCCCGAAACAGTGGCGAAAAATGAGAAATAGGCTTCCGAGAAGAAAGAAAGAAATCACAGATCAAAGGGCGATATTTAAAACCAAACTCCAAATTCTAGACTCAAAGCAGTTTCAGACATAAGCATTTCTCCGAAAGGATGAAGACAGGTAACCTCAAAACAGTCCAAACTCGTAGTAGAGGGAAAACAAAAATAGAGTTCATGGAACTAGATGATTCTAGGCAAGATAAAAATTAAGAGGAGGGTCCAAAATTTTGAAAATTTGGGAAAATAGTTGCAACTGCAACAGGTTAATAGTTTGAATTTAGAAGCTGTACTCATTTCTTTGAGTTTATCTCCACTGACTGGTTAAGCTTCCGGTCCCTATGGAGCCTCTGTCAATGCCTATTGTGTCACATAGATGTCCCAATTTTGTATATTGAGTCTATGTTGCCTACATTCAGTCACCATTCACCTTTATGCTCTTGTTCGAAGGAAGTTGAAGCCTGATTTGGCCATTCCTTAGTTTTATTGACTTTGCATGTCAGCCATTCCCGGTACTATTACTGGTTCATGCAATTAAGTCGACCATTCCCCAGTATGGTCGCCAATTCTGTTATGGAGAAAACTTCCTATGGCTTGGGGTGTACCACAAAAGATAGAGTAACCACAGAAATCAATCCCTTCCCAATATGCAAGAGAAATAAAACATCTAACACTAAATGATCTCAAAATATACCTTATTCTGGATGGTTGATGTAGATCCCCATTGAGCTTTTCCAATCTCGCTTGTGTTAACAATTTGCTCTCTCAACAATCAACAAACAAGACAAGCATGCTATATAATGGTGTTATATCTACTCTAGCATATATAATCAATAATGTATAAGCAATTAAAAGCATCCATGGATTCAATATTCATTTAAATGCACATCGTTGGACTGGAAAAGATATTTCTATTAATATAAATCGGATATTACATGAATGACAACCTCTGTCAGCACATCTGCAAACCGGAGAAACTGAGTCCTTCACCTGGGCCTCCCCCACCTCAATCCTCCATCTATCGATAGCAAGCTCACAAGCAAAGGCAATCTTGGGAATAAAACCAAGTGTTCCAAGGGACAAAGGGATGCAGACTCAAGTATAAGTAAGCTACGACAACAATGGACTATAGTTTTCTTGCTCTTCAATTCCCCCTCTTCAATGTATCCAAAGGGTTCCTTATATAGTGCTTCAATGGGGTAATGGAAGGTCAAATCCGAGCGATCTCGAGGCATATGGAAGGCCAGGAGACAAGTGACTCGGATACACATCAAGGAAAAATCCAAAAATATTTGGCCTTTTGCACACATCCCGATGTACATGGGTTTAAGGGTTATATCTGCGTGTATATGCGAGAAAGGGTTAAAAAGTCACGTATAGCAAATAAAAGGTTTTTTTAGGGATGATATTGGAAACATCAAAGGTACAAAAATAGTCCATGGGGTCCAAAGAGTCCGTAGAGGGACAGGGAAGGCCATAAATGTGTGATCTACCATGTGTGGTAAAATCAGTTGTAACAAATAGCCTTATCGAACATAGATGTATTAAATTATGGTAGGTAGGATGAGAAATTAATGTAAATAACATCATTATAGAAGACAACCCCGGATCCCAACACTCCCCCAAACCAAAGGTATGGCATGTCCTCTTGCCTTGAATGAATCATAAATGGTCTTTCATTTATTCAAAAACTATGTTTGATCATTAATAGTTTATAGGCAATCTTCAACAAAACTAAGCCAACTTTATTACAACATAAAAAATAGAACTTAGAGATTTTTTTTTTAATGTTATGAGATGACCAAAACAACATATTATTTAATATTTCTTAATACATACAATTCCACCACTAGTAATAATTCATGATTATGAAGACCACATAAATTGAGACTCTCTCCCCCAAACCGAAGGTATGGCACGTCCTCATGCCATGAATGAATTAAGACTGGGTTAAAATAGAAAACATGAGGGTATACATAGTCAATAAATCCTATAGGAAACCAATCATCCCTGTTACTTCTCAAAGGTTTATCGTCATTCAAGTAATTATGGACAAATTTTGCATTTCAAGTTCATTAGACTCCTAAGTTTATGGGTCTTACTTTTAGGATAGTGATATCCTAGGTATAGTATGAGTTAGACAACATGGTCTTAAGTGAAAATTACAAACATTCTCAAATGACAGATTGATGGAGTTCATTTTCTTTAGATCAATCATGCATACCTTCCTTTAGTAGACCCACAACAACCTTTATTATCACAGAGCCATTTTCATATTTTTCTCTTTTTCTTTTTAGACTCTTTTTCTCTCTCTTTTTTAACCAGCTGTCCTCCCTAGGAATATTCCCCTCTTTCAGTAGGGCATGTTCAGTGCCCCATTAGGTTTACCTAGTCATACCACAGGTCGCTACCTGCTTCCAGCGAGCCTATTCAGTACCCCAGTAGGTCAACCTCTTAAACTCATTTTCTATCAGAGCCTCTTGTCCCAGTGTTTCCACTCCCTATAGATATTTGGCAAATAATTTTTCCTATGAAGGAGTGGTGGGGGAGCATATATGAAAACCATGCTACAAGGCGGGATGGTATATGGGTTGGAGGAAAACCATCTTCTCTTTTTTATTATCATGGAACCAAAATAAAGTCTGCAAGAGGAATCTACCGAATCAAGGATACACACGGTTGATGGATTTAGTGTAAAGTGGATGAATCCATAAGATAATGAGTGAAAGTTGTCTCTAGTCCCAAATTTTTTCTCTTTCATATAGAGTTATAGTAGTGTTCCCCACAAACTAGGAATTTCATTCACTCTTATGCTACCTTGTAGTAAAGATTCTTAAATAACAAACTCTGATAATGAAGCTAGGATGTACGAGTGGCCTTTAGGTTTTAAATAGACTTTCAACTTATGGTAAATCCTTGTGGTATTTAAAATTGGTCTTGAGTGATTATTATAATTAGAAATATGCATGTATGAAAAGAATTAATGATGTAAAATTGTTTTGGTTTAGTTATTAACATTATCTTCTTCTTAGTTCTTTTATTGAAAAATAAAATAGAAAACACGAAGTTGCATAGATATTTACGCTAAGCATGCAAAGTTTTATTTATATACATATTTTCCTATCCTAAATAAAGAAAGAAAACTTTTTTATTCACGTATAGGAGATTTTCCAATGAAACCAAGTGCGAACCAAAATGAGAATTGTACCTTTATCCACATATGAAAAGATTGTTGTGGTGATTACCTGGATGTGGAAGTTTAACCAACTTACTTTTCTTTGCATCAACAAGTGTTGAATGAAGGAATGGTATTGCGGCCGAGTTACCTCCTGAAACCATCTTTTGATGTAGTCTTGGTACTCACCTTCCTTCGCTATGTCATACATACCCTCTTCTTCTAGTTGTGCAGTTGTTTGAGCACATGATGGATCTGTTGTTAGGTATATTAAGAACTGTTCGATTGCTGGTTGTTCTCCTTTGGATGTAATCCCTAATGTATCAGCTTCTTTTGCAGTCTTGCAAAGAACATCTTTTTGTAGTTCTTGGGATTCTGGTTCGTTTGTCATTTCAGGAGCATTTGATAAGCTCTCAACTGCTATCAAGAGCTTCTCTTCTTGAGAAGTAGAGATCGATATCCCGATTGTTTCCAGGAGTTGAGAAATTTCTCTCATACTAATGACCATATTTGAATCCATTTGGTTGGTTGACAGGTCCTGCTTCACACAAGGATTAGTCTCTGGGGTTCTTACAACACCCAAATTTTTTTATGTGTATTTGAGAAACTATATACTACTAAAACAAATTTATGATTTAAACACAACACACTAAAACATCTACATGAAATTATCTTGCGGAAAGTAAACACACTCATATAGAAAGAAAACCACACTTGCATAAGAGTAAATTGTAAAAAAGTGAACTGCCTAAATTTTCATAATAAAAGCATATGGGCATGAAATTAAACTATGGAAAAATAAACTATCTACATTTGCGGAAAGAAAAGTACACCTAACTATGAGAAAGTAAACTAACTATGTTTGCAAAAAGTACACTTAAGAGAAATAAATTAAACTTTGCATGAAGTAAACACACTTGTGCGAAAAAGGAACAAGGCTTTGGGGCACCCCACTATAGTGAATGCTCAGGTTCTTATCTCTCATCTTACCGTTGTCCCCTCCCCCTACTATGTAATGTAAAGGAAACCTGTTTACCCCTATCTACCTAGACTCCAATCCCTTTAGCACCTCTTCGGCAACGACGCCAAAATGTTGGGTAAATATGCACTATCTAATTCAACACTTAATTGTCAACCTAGGAAGGTAATTTGTGAGATGCAAAAACTGTATGTGTGGAACTAAAGGCTTAAACTACCCTATCCTAATTGCAATAAAAGAAACTACTATTATAGGAAAGCAATGCTTGGCCTAAAAAAAACTAACTAACGAAAGAAAAACCACTTTAAGCAAACTATGAATGAATTCTATGACTTGGAAATCTATTCTATTTGTGCAAAATGAAAGATATATATAAGAATTCAATTACATCTGACTACTAAGGATGTAAGCTATGTAACTTGTAAACTAATTACTTTGAATAATAAAACTATGCTATTTCTACACAAGCAAATTAACCACTTTGATCTATGTAATTTAATTTGACTAATTAACTACGAATTCACAAGAGCAAAGCAAAAGCACTATTCTACAGACTAAGCGTAAATAATTGCATTGCAAAACAATAGACTAATGAAAGAAAACTAAACTTGGAGTTCAAGAAGGCCTAAGTAACCTAATCATATTCAAATGGATGGAAATGAACTTGGATTGTAAACAAAACAAAAACAAAATATTTGTTAATCTACCTCAAAAGGAAATCAAACTATGAACTAAATCATTGTAGGTAATTACGAGAAAGCAATATAATTAAATTATTCTTCAAAAAACAAGTCTACACTGGATTAAAGATGGAATCAACAAGTTTTAGAACAGTAACAAACTATGAAATCAGATATAAAGTATTTGCTACAGATCAAAGTACAGCTAGAAAGGAAAACTAAGGAAAGCTAAAAGACGAGGAATAACTAAAAAATGAATATGAAGCTTAAGCGAAACATTATGCCATTCAAAACTAGGTTGTAACTACATATGCAGGTAATGGCCAACTATAGGAAATAATACAATTCGAAAACCTCACTACACAATTTCAACCCAAAATCCGACGCCTTGCATGTCTGTAATCCGACACTTCTCTGTCTCATTTTCGACACATACACCTTTTTTTTTTCCGTCGGTGGTGTAAAGTTGGATTATCGACATGAGACTAATAAGGGTCGAAGATATGATAGACCATTGTGTCGCATATTCGACCGTATTTCCTTCCAAAGTGTCAATCAAAATTGCATAACGCGTTGAAAATTCGATGGACATAAGTGTCGGATGAATGGCGTGGCCGTCGGTATTTTTACCCAGCAAGTGTCGGCTTACCAACACCATCTGACATTGAAAGAGTCGGCCTTCCGACGCGGACCAACACTTGAACCGTCGGACGACCGACGGGGTGAAGCGTTGGAGTCATGCCTCGGCCGTCGGAGGTGTTTACCAAAGTGTCAGAAGCACGTCGGAAAAGCGACGCCGGTTGATGGATTTAAAAAAAAAATCCAGAGATTAACTAATGAACATTAGAAAGACATATTTAACTAATTAAGACAATTGTTGAAATTCAGGGTTAGGTTAGGACTGTCAGTACGTGCATCCACCATGTTACCAACAACTTTTCTTGGAGCTGCTTTGGTTTCCTTGCTCTCCTGTACAAAATATAAATACACGACTACCACTTATTAAGATTTATGGGCTGGTAAAAATTTTGTAATTTGAGACAGGAAGCTTATTAACAGAATGCAAATAATACTATTTGATTGCTCAATAAATCTGAACTTCTCCGTAAAACAACTTATTTCTAGACAAGATTAGATACCCTTCACTAACCTCCAATGTTGAAGCCATTAAGCTAGAAGAAACATCAACCATTGATTCCTTGATGCGAATAAGTACATTGAAATCAAAGAATATTTTATGTTTCTTGAAGTGTTTTGCTTCTTCATCCTTAGTGCGCTCCAATGCCTCTACCTCCATCTTCATCTGTAGATTTTAACTCCATAAATATATTGATAACTAAATTTGACAATAATATGCAATAATGTTGTAATATATTGAAACTAAAGAATTTTATTTTCCCCAAATCAATCCTTCATAATAACAGGATAACAGTTTGTTTTAAGAGGCTAATTTGGAACTTCGAGTTCACGGTAAGAACATGGGTGTTTAATAAGCATAGAATAGTCCAAAAAATAGACGTAGCATTGGTCAATTTTCTTAGATTAGACACCCAGAAAAAATATGAAAGGAAATTTTGGTGATTTTCTTCATATAGGTTATTCGCTACTTTACAATTTTAATTCAATTTATTCAAATATTTTTAAACTTAGCAGATTTGTAGTGTAAAGATGCAAACTTAGGGATCTACTAAAGTTATATTTATATTAAGCTGGAGTGCATTGACCTCAAATATATTGTTCCTTAAGTTTACACCTGGTAACCTACAAAGAGCCTTGCTAGGGTTGAAACCTAAGAATTTTATTTCATGAAACCAACTGCTCAGAGTAATAAGATAAGAATATTTACAGAGAACATAAAATAAATTTGTATCATTTACCTTGTCAAAGTAGCATATAACCTTATCAAGTTGCTGAGACAATGGAGGAACAACCTGAAAGGTATTAAGATGATCGGATATGGAACTTAATTTAGAGTAAAGTGTTTCTGCAGCATGAACTACTTCCAACTTGTTTGTAGGGAAACCCTCAAACCTCGCCAAAACCTATGCAACACTGAATATGGTCAATAACCTTCAAGAGGAGGACAAGTTTAGAAAGTCTCGAAAGCATAAATTGTCATTTAGAGTCTGAAATGTTATTTTGTTGTTCAAACCAATTCTATCTATACATTCAATCTGCAATACCTGGGTTTCATCTGACAAGTCATCAAGGTGAATTTCAACATAATGGTGAAACTTTAACAATTCATCCATATTTCTTGTTTCAAAGCATTCAATAGCGTGCTTCATCTCCATAATTTGGGTCGCAAAGCGCTGTGCATCTTCTCCTATCTGCTGAAAATAAGATGACCTGTATTGGAAATTGAAACCAGATATCAAGCCAACATTAACACACTGAGACATGTAGGTCAGTCATGCTAAAACCCATTTCACATTGTGGATTTCTAGTTGTGATTGTTTCTTGGATCAGGGAGTATTTCTCCAATCCATGTAGAGAAATAAATAGATGAAAGTACTTGATTCCTAAAATAAGGGAATCGAATTGCAAAAGAAAGGAACACACTTAACCTTTTAGCCATTTCTGCAAGGGCTTCATCCAAGCCTTGGGTACCATTCTTGCCACCACCACTAACCAATTTTCTGCAAGCTCATGATGATTTGCTTGTTTGGCCAGCCCCTTCCACTTTACCCTTCAAAACCCTATAGAGGTTACCTATTTAGAGTCAGGATTCTCACAGGTAGACACATTAACACCATTAATAGGACCTTGGGTACTCTTTTTAGGATTGCTGGGTTTTTCTCTCTACATCTTGTCCAGATTAGTTGTCAAAGAATGTTTAGGGTCAAGACCTTGGGAGCCAATATTGACAGAACTAATTGGATGTGAGCTACTAGTAACTAGATTTATTGGAAACCAAATTAAAGTTGGAGCAAAAGCATTCATAAAAATCCTGGGCTTCACTGAAGTTTGGGTACTCTCTAGCAAAACTGATGAAGGGGCAAGTGAATCTTGGCTAGAAACCTTGCTTTCTAGGTTTAAATCACTCCAAGAATTCGCACTTTCCAAAGGCTGTGAGGATTCTGAAGAATCTAAAATCTCATACTTTGTCGTGGTCTGGCATCCATCATCCTCTTTCATCTCATAGTTTTCCATGGTCTGGCATCCATAATCCTCTTTCATCTCATGTATGCTCCTTTCCCTTCTACTTATATCATCCAGCATCTCAAAAATCATTTGACCTGTGCATCAAAACCCAGAAATTTTGCTTAATATAGTTTTTCTACCCAGTAGAAAATGTAAGTCCTAAACAGAACTTAATTATAATCTTTTACATTATGTGTCAAAAGAACAAAGATATGTGGATTTGGGACTAGTGGCCTACATAGTTGTTCTAGTTTAGACACGTCCCCAGATGGCTTTCGCTTGTGGCCTTGAATTCTATTCTTCTTACAATCAGTTCTCTTCGGAGCACTAATAGAAGTGCTAGATATTGAAGAATGTTCTAGTTCACTGAGGCCTGCATCATGTTCAACAAAGGCACCAGGCTTATGATCAAATGATTCTACCTAGGTGTCTTCCACAACTCAAAGTGACTTGTAAAATTGCTGCAATCTCTACACAACATCAAGCTGTTTCACTTTCAACATGATATATTCACAGTGCTAAAGATCATTCAATCAATATCTAATACCAAGAAAGAGAACAACATATAGACCTGGAAAATAGACATATGATCTCCCTTTGACGACAGAAATGAAAATGTTGACCGTAAATACCTTGACCGTAAGCAGCAGCAGTAATGGTGGACTGGACTGTGCACCTAACCTAATCAACTACTTGAGTGATCAAGTCTTTGCAATTAGCTCCAGCCATATATAATGCTTGTGTAATGTTTAACTGTCAGCCTATTTCTGAATTGCAGAATGCCATGCATCTTATTAGCCACTGGTT
Source organism: Pseudotsuga menziesii (assembly GCA_001517045.1). NCBI lineage: Eukaryota > Viridiplantae > Streptophyta > Pinopsida > Pinales > Pinaceae > Pseudotsuga > Pseudotsuga menziesii. The sequence continues at coordinate 178,071 of LPNX011087317.1, read as the reverse complement.
TTCTGAATGGGCAGAGTTATAACTATTATAATGCAATAAACAGAGTTGGAACTCAGTTGAGAAACAATCTTGGGCTACTAGTTTTGAATTGGTGTAAACAGTTTTGTTTATTTGAGAAGCATTGCAAGGATATAAGACCATTCCTTGGTTGAGCATCCATCAAGTGGAAGGCATTGCGAATCCATCTAGCCAAGCTTGAAACTAGTTAGAACAGATCCATTCATTCATCCCTTTTGGTGAATAGGAAGTAGAGAACATGAATATTTGAACCCAGCATTTACAAGATAATGGCAAAGAGTAAAAATTTATTTGGGCCTCAATGTTGATGACACTGATAGGCCATAGGCCTACTGTTTGTTTTGGTTCATCTTGCTAGGATGTGACTTTAAATTACTCTCATCATCATAATCTTATCTCTATTCCAAGATTCTAAGACTAATCGATTATGCCAAATAAAGAGAAAATTAAAAGTAAAAAATACAAAACCTTCAAATGAAACCTTAGTTTTAAGCAAAACAACTATAATCCAATTTGATGGAAATCAGCCACGAATTGAACGTAAAAAAAACCCAAAGTAAGCTAACAAGTCCAGGTATGTACACAAGTGACGAGACTATAAGTAAGGAAAATCAACTAGTCAGGTTATTGATATTTTTTAGACTATGGTCATTTATTGGTAGTATTCTCTTACCCTACTATCATGTTGCAAAGGAAGCCATCGATTGAGCCTGTCTAGATTTAGTACTAAGACCATTCTTACATATTGGATGAAATCTTCCACCATTCACAATGTTCGATTATAACTGCGAAAGAACTAAGGTTTTCATAAGCTGATACATGAAAGTAATTAGGAGGCAGGGAGAGTATACCTCTATTCTCTTCATTTCAGCTTTTGCTTTTATTTTTTGATTACTTTCTCAGGCTTACAAGAGAATCACATGGCCATGCATTTAGCCTACTCTGCCTTCTCCCATGCTGCAACCCGAGCCTCTAGGACATTCAATTTAGCATGTTCCATATCATTAGTCTTGAGTGATTTAGAAGCATCTTGCTCTTAAACTTCTTTACTAGCCCATCCCATGATATTTGACTTTCCCAAATTGTGCACCTAGAGCCATAATTTCCCTTCTAGTGCTCTCATGCACTTGCTTCTCTGATAATTCGTGATGGTTTTTCAGTCACAGTTGAGAATTTTTTACTGCCTCCACTGGTGCTACACATCTTCCTAGAGTAGATGGTTGTGAATTAACAGGGCTCCTAGTTGAAGGTGTTGTAGCTCTGAGAGGGGTTCCTATTCTTGAAGGCTCTTGGCTTGCAATAGGGGTCATTTTTGTCCCCATATCCCTCATGGAATCTGATCTCACATTTGAAGTTGGCGGGGTGTAGGATAGGTGTTCAGTGGCTGGGTCTGCAATGGGTTTATCCCCATTTTTTCTCTTTTTATTCTTTATATGATTCACATTTAATCCCATTTCAAATTGTGCATTTCCCCATTTCTCCCAAACATTACTACCATGATATCTCACTCTAGGACATTTTTTAGGACAATAGTGTTGGAGATAGCAATCCACACCTTTATATGCAACCAACATGGATTCCCATCACAAAAAGAGAAATAACCTCAGTGGTAAAGCAGTTTATCAACCGATGGTGGATCAAAGCTTTGATTCCTAGCATGTCCAATTTTCAACAAGGTAACACAAGCAAGTGGTTGGTGATGGAAAGGAGACCTGAGCCAGGGTGTTATTTGAAGGTGAATTGTTAAGATAGAAATCCACACCTTGTAAACAAACGCTTATGGATTCCTAGTATTTAAAGGGGTGAAGCTTAATGGTACAAAAACCCATTGGCCAAAGGTAGCTCCTGTGTTCAATTCCTATTCTATCTGGTTTTCAACAAGTGATATTTGTTGTAGTCAAAGACACATCTAATTAGGATATGCGGAATTTGAGAGCTAAAATGACACTAGTGAGGGACACACTAAATGTATTTAGTTCAATTATTTTAGATGCATTTAATATCTCTCAGTCACCAAGTGTGAAGACCCTTTTCATTTAGGGCTTAATACAACCACAACTCAGCTTAAGATGGGATGCAAACAAGTCACTTCCAGAGAGGTAAGGTCAAATCATCCCTGACCTACTTATAAGAGGTTACCACAATTCATATTAAGGTTGAGGGAGAACATCATAGTCCATATCCCAGCTAGGAGAGATCAAGACAGGCACAACCCACTAGGATATCACAACGCGCTATGATACACATTTACAAGCCACTAGGATAGTTCTTACACGGTCACATATCACTAGGATAGGTCTTACACAATCACATACCACTAGGATACACATTCACAATCCACTAGGATAGTTCTTATACAGTCACAAGCCCTTAGGATAGGTCTTACATAGTCACAACCCACAAGGATACACAGTCACAACCCACTAGGATAGTTCTTACACAGTCACAACTAAGGTTTAGCAGCCTCAAAGGGATGAAGTCCATGCTAATAGTCCAAGAGCATTCCATGACTACATTGCATACATTTCATATAAAGTATGTGTATCAAAATATTTAAGGCTCAATTTTCTCAATTTTTTGAAAAAAAAGACTTAAATAAACTAGCGAGGTATATACCAAACAAATATTATATAATGGTTTCTTTTTATGCTAATGAAAAATCATCATTTGTAAAAATTGTAAAGAAAGTAAACTAAATCAAATAATGACTCTTCTATATTTAGTAACTATATTTAGTAACTCTTCATGTATAAACAAAAAAAAGGAATCAATTGACCTGTGAATACTAGTGGGCAATATGCTCTACAGTATTGAAAATTTAGAAATTATTTCAAAAGAAAATCAACAAAACATAATTACTCCAATACCTGGATTATGACATCCCACCTCTTGACCATGCTATCATCACCTGCTGAAAGTAATGAAGTTTGTCCTATGAAGAATACCTCACCAATCCAATAAATGGAGACATCCATTACAAAACTAGTGGTTAAAGGAAATGTTGATCCTTTGAATAGTTCCTTCCATATTAGATACAATATGCTATTGAATCATATGCATTACCATGGATGATGGCATAGAGAATGTTGAAATAATATTTCTACAAGTTCCAGTTTGATCGTGAACTTCCCATTCTTCATAAATGTGTGAAGGATCTAGGGGAACAATAGATGATGAGTATGGTCTTGTTGGAAAAGATTGATTTAAAAGTTAATGAGTGGATCTCACCTGTACATGAAGTGACTCATGGAAAAAATGTTAGGACTTTGCTTATTAAAATGGATCAAACATGACAAAATTCAACATAGGAAAATAAGAAAATGTAGGACTCTGTGGATTATATTAGAGTTCATAATCCAACAAACCATGGCAATTTAACAACGCGAAATGAATAAGCATTTAACCATGTGCAGAAGTCGGCCCCCAGGCTTTTGAAGAAGAAAAGGTATAAATAAGTGATTGAAAGTTTTAATTTGAATGCAATTTCGGATATGCTCTGAGGTCATTTTTTGTGGACTGAGGCAAACAGATTGAGGAATTTCGGGTATGTGACTGAGGCAAATTCGGCCCTATGGAAAGATTGAAAATTTTCTTGGTCAAAATATTCATTTTTGGATAGTTTTTCATGAAAAAATTGCTGGGCTATGGAGAATAATTTTGGTGGAGCCAAGTTGCTTTCTCTTGGGGATGAAATCATAATTTTTAAGGACTGTTTTTTTTTCCCCTAGCTAAGGCACTGTGATTTTTGTGGGATAGTGATTGTTGATCTTCAACCATCCAACAGTTTGAATTTTATTATAGCAACAACTATTTGACTTACCAACAGTTGCTTGTGACCTTAACTCCACACTGATGACAAGTTTTTTTTGGGTGTTTCACTACTCTAAAAATTTCGGTGGAAGAGAGTGAATATTTTAGCTCTGAATTTCAGGCATCACTGAGGCAGCTACTGAGGAGATTCGGGACTGAGGAGCAGCAACGGTAAAGGGTGTTATACATAGACAGTTGGAGAAGTGGGAGTTACTAAGAACTGTGTAAATTCATCAAGCAGTCCATGTTCAAGTAAGTATGACTTTACCTTAAGTCTGAAGCAACATTTGAATTGTGACTATTTTGATAGCCGTATCTTTTTTGTTCATGAGAACTTTGATCAAAACTTATGGGTTGAAGGACTCTCCAAGGTTTAGTCCTACACCCTTTTGGGTTCAGAAGGTGACAGTCTTTATGACTGTGCATTGACTTGATACGACATAAAGAGTGATGATTAAGTGAGACTGTGTAGTGTATGAGTAGATGTTTTGACGTAAGCAGTATATCAGCAGACTCCTTGGTATTGTGGCATGAGCAGTGTATGAGCAGAATTCTTTGATCTAACCAATGACAACATTTGACAGTGACTAGTGACAAGGAAGTATCTACAAATATCTGAGGATGAGTTTATTTTAGCACCACAGGAAGCATACCAGGTACATACAATCTGACCAAGAGCTGGATGGTGATAGACCTTGTTGATGATAATACTGCAATTTGTGATGATAAACTAGTGACTTCTTTGGATATTTGAGGTTACTAACAGTCCTCTGATAGCTTGACACACAGCCTGAGTATGAGATGTTTGAAAGATAAAGTGGTATACTTAGTGGTGTATTTATGAAGTGTGAAGTTGCATGATAATTCCATATTGATGCATGCTATGTAGATGATGCTTTGATAATGATATAGGATATAATGATGAGGGCAGACATATACGCACACTTGTACATGATGATGAGTGCCTTGCTCTATGATGATGCCTAATTATGCATGCTTGATGCACCTATTGATAATGATACATCTGGGCCGTCAGTGATATATCCCAAGATGAAAATTGCAACATTGATCTGGAAAAATATTTGTAGCTAGGGATGCAATTTGGTAAGGGTGGTTGAAAATTGAAAAATGTGTTTGAAGCCATTTTGGAAAGCATTTATCTTTCAAGAGAAACTAGAGAAAAAAATCCAAATATGTGGAGAGGCGCAGAATGTGAAATACTAAAGCCCTATGACCTTCTTTCTCACCAGGAATGTGTTTTGAGTGCCTTTGTGCACTTCATAAACACTTGTCAGGTTGTTTCAACAGATAGATTTTTCAAAGCAGAATTTTCTTGTTTTGGAAAAACTCCAAACTTTTTGGTTTAATGATTAACCTAACAATGTAGAAATGTCAAGGATGTCAAAAGACCCTTGCCTAACTTGTAGAACATTTACATAGTCTATATTCTTGCCTCTAGTGATTGTTTTTTGCCTCTAGGTATGGTAATCATCATCATCAACTAAATGTATGTGTGTGCACATGCATAAATACCCAATACACAACTCAATCAAACAAAAGAAAACATATTTATACCTTGATTTCTGGATCTTCACATTGTCTTCTTATGCTTTACCTTTCAAAACATCATTCAACATAATTTATTTTTTGTCATGTTGCAATAGTTTCATGTTGGGATCCATCAAATATATTTATGTTTGTTTATGAAAATAACAAAAAAAATCCTAAATAAATACAATTCTATTACAATGTAAATTACAATACTATTCAACTATTCAAGTAAATTAATTGTTAAGAATATATCACCTGATAAAACATGGATAACCAAGAATACTATGTATATAAGACCATTGATCTAATCAAAACTCCATTTCTTGCCTCTTAACTATGGAAATGTTTCTCAACGCTATTTGTAACAAGTTCCAATGGAGGAGTCAAATAGCAATAGTGAAAATTACACAGTAAAAATATAGAAATGGATGTTTTTTAATGTATTCTTCCTTACCATTCATTGAGCTCCTCCCTGTTTTGAGAATAATTTAATATTCTCTATTAAACAGGACCAACCACATGAAGGTGGAAGCTCTTATGGCCCCTTCCCCCCCCTCACATCACTCTCAACTCCCCAAACCCAATGCCTATACTGGCAAATAACAATTTATTTCACTATTTCACAAAGAAAATAACAATGCATCTACAATGCAAATTATTTCACTCAATAGTTGAAAAATGTTTTCATTAAATCATTCTTTAAAACATTCATTAAACCATTCAATCATTCAACAGCTGAAAAAACCATTCATTAACTCATTCATTAAAACAATAATTTAGTCAATGGCAGAAAAAAAAAAAATCAGTAAACAATTTAGTAAAGCATCCAATCATAAAAGACTGATTTTGTGCTATGCTTTCAAAAGTATATTTAAAATTTACAAAAAGTTTTAGAGTGATGGATTTATAAAAGGCCTGTGTGGATATTTCATGGCCTTGGAGTCTTGTGTTTCCAAAATTTTCCATTCACCCCATTGCAATGTCAGATCCTTCTTTGAGAGCCTGTCTCCCTCCTTATTTCGCTCCATGTAAACATGAGTGAAAGAGATTGATTAAAAGAATGAGAGAGAATGGGTTGTCTCTTCAAATAATGCATCTAGAGAAGCAGTTCTAAATTTATGTATCTTATTCATCTAGTTTATAACCACCATTGAGTCACCATATACTTGAAACTGTCTGCAATTTCTTTCATTGCCAAAACATAGAAGTAATTTCAATGTCATGAGTTCTGCATAGAAGTTGGTTCTAGTTCCTAGGCCCAAAGAAATTTGAAAAAAATGACTTTGATTTAGATATAAGCATGCACCTTTTGAGTTTGTGCACCGAATGCTTGTTTTCTTCCATCCAATTTCTAGACCTCCAAAGTGGTCGATGGAACTTTGCGTTGTGAAAGAGTATTGCGGAAGAAGTGATGTTAAACTAGTTTCAAATTCCAGATCTGGACCCATTGTTTCTTGTGGAAGGATGACTTCTAGTGATAGAACCTCCATCGTCCATTTTAGGGCAAGCTTTTTCTGGGTGCTTACCAGACCCCTGCAGTTTAGGGAGACAAATTTCATTTGGGCACCCCATCTGGGGTTTGCACTGCTCTAAGCGACCCAAAATGGGTGTTTGTCTACCACTTTCCTGATCCCTGAGCACCATGCTATGGGTCGTAGAGAGGTGAGATGGTCTTCCTCTCCCTTTCCCTTTGGATGTGATCCTGGCATTTACCCCTAGTCCTTTTGTAGGGATTTTTGGTTTTTTAGGGATTGGAACGTCCCTTGAACGAAGGTGGAAATGGATAGAGGAGGACTGAGTGGGCGAGTCATTTTTATCGTGGAAGGGGAGGCTGCTTGGTTTGAATTGGAGGTACTTTTGAATGCCGGGGAGGAGGTGCCATTTTTTGGGGGAGGGGGACTATTTGTGATAGGGGTAGGCAACCTATTCTCTCTCATTCTTTCTCATTCTTTTAATCAATCTCTTTCACTCATGTTTACAGGGAGCGTCTCCCCCACTGGGTATGAAGAGGTCCACTGCTTTAGCTGAAACGGGGTTTTCCCATATTTCTAGACTCTGCTGCGTATTTGGTCTGCATCCTCTCTGCATCTAAACAGGAAGTTGAGCCATCCATTTGCAAGGGAATTAATAACTGGGCCTTCACCTTGAAGCCCTGTCCAATTTTTCTTGGCCCATTCCTTCATTTGCCCTAGGGTGGGGTTTCTTCCTGTGATTTTCTCGATTAGGGTTAATCTGTCCATCTCCTGTGCTTCTTCTAGGACTCCACAATTTACATTAAAATCTCTTCTAGAGGGATTTAAACATTGAATATTTCATTTTTTGGAGTTCAATTGTTTGGCGGCGTTTCCTGTGCGTGCTCCCTGTGATACTGAAGGATTGATTCCCCTGTTTGGGGTTCCTTGTGGTTCCACCTGGGAAAGTTCAATGAAAATGGTTGCTGCAGCTGTGCTGTGAGGTTGAGGTTGGAATAATGAGTGTGGGCCTCCTCCTAAGGCTGGGTTCAATGGCTGTGCTGCGAACACACCTAGCAGTCTTCATCTAGTGGAGAAACCGAAACCCTGCTCTCGCTTCCAGCTGTCAAAGTTTCTAGCATGTTCTGCACTGTGTCCGAGGACGGTATACCAGTAATTTCTGGTGAGGAGAAGATGTTGAGCTCTTGCTTCCACGAGTCAACAGAATTGTTTGCCATGTCTACCGGACCTATTCCCAACTCACAAAAACATCCTTATTGAACTGAGTGTCCAAAACGAAAATGAGTCTATTTCTTATTATATATTATATTTTTTTTTATAAACCACCCGTCAGATATTCGATGCATCGGTGTCAGATAACCACCAGTTTTGCTTTCGCAGACATCGACAAACCACCCTGGTAGTGTCGGTTCCCCGTCGAATAGCCGATGCGTCGGTGTTGGATAACCACCACTGTTGCTTTCGCAGAAATCGACGATCCGACCCTTCTAGTGTCGGTTCCCCGACACTACCAGGGTTGAAAATATGACTCACTTATGTCGGATATTTGACAGTTCTATAAATATTTTGTTACCAGCATTCTGATGATTGATTGCTGCCCGACACATCTATGCGAAATGTCGAACGACGTCGGATTCTGTCGTCAGATTTTGGGTTCAAATATTGTAGTGCTTGAGAAATTGGACTCTAATTAAGCATAGAAACACAACAGAGAATATCAAAAGCTGAATGAAGGTCTGGATGATAGTTTGGACATACAGTCCAAATGACAGTCTGGATGACAATTTGGACAGACAGTCCGAATGATAGTCTGGATGACAGAAATTGATATAAACTAAGGAAAGGAGCATACTAAATGATCTTGACATGAGATGATTGATGCATATGACCCTACAGTGTGAGAAAAGCAGTAAATAAACTGTTGAAAAGATGAAATAACAAAAATCCATATATACTAATCATTATCTAAGGAAATAAACCATTTCTTTTGCATAATAAAACAAAGCTAAAAGGTATACTAATTTAATCTACAACTACAGGAAAATTGACAGTACTGAATTTGATTATAAACTAAGCTTGAAATACTGGAATAATTCAAATTTTATCTGATTGCAAATAAAAAACTAAAAGACAAGCTAAAAGGAGGTATGCATGGCCGGCCATTTAAATTCTGGAAATGTAAATTACATATAAATAACCGAAATTATAGTTTATGAACAATTAACCATCACCTACAGGAAAACAAAATTATACACACGGGAAATCACAATTACTTATCTACAAATGAAGAAAATAACGAAATATACACAAAGAAAAACCTCTGTTTGTTGAGGGGCCATTCTCAACAATCAGGGGTTGTGTCTAAGTCAAATTAGTCACCAACAGAGCACGAAAATACTCATTAACAACTGAAACAAAGACTTTTTATTAAAGTGAAGCAAAGTTTACAAAGAGTCCCCCCCCCCCCTCTTCAAAACCAAAGGGATATTTACATAATGATTACAAGGGAAAGTTCTTCTAAAAATAGAGGTTCTTTACTGCTGTAACAACAACCCATCAAAACAGGAACAAACTCAGAAAAACGACCAACCACATTTTGACGTTTTCTGGGCCAAATCCGTTTTAAATATCCACACATTCCTCCTAAATGGCTTCAAATTTTGGCAAAAAGTTTTGCTAGAACCTAAATGGGCCTATTCCGCACAAAACCCATGTGCCGGAATTTTCAGTTTTGCCTCTGTTTTCCAAAAAATATAGCCCAAAAATTTGCTGTTTGTTAAAAACACATGGTCTAAATGGGCATTCAGATGAGCATCTGAATGACCTGTAACGGAAATTAGTTCACAAATACGGATTCTGAGTGAAATTTATGCTAGTTTGTTGGCCACATTGACGGCTGGGTGCTTGAGTTCTATTGGCTGAATCACCATCCATTTATGAGTTTGTTTCTTATATTGATCCATTCTTTGTTAAACGTTCTCTCCTTCAATATTTATGTGATTTACCTTGCATGATATCACCACGTGGACTGTTTTAAAATAAGGCACCTGCATACAATTAAAACATTCATATATATTAAAACTTAAGATGTGAGGGATTTCCACCATATGGTTCGTGAATGTTAAAAGACTTATACTTATGTAAAATGGTAATTTATTTAAGAATTAAGAATCCATTTTTATTCAACATGTTTGTATAAAAGATTTGTTTAAAAATGTTATTTTATGATTTAACTTTTATTTATAAATAATAATTGCAATAATGCTTTTAGTTATAATTATTCATTTGGATAAGGCAAAATCTTATTATCAACCTTATGATTTTAATTTGTGTATGCATGTATGACAGGTTTTAGTGAGGACAAAGGAGCAAAGATAGATCAATTTGCTAATAAAGTAAGTCAAGATATTTAAACCAATAAGAAACATATTATCAAACCCAATGCAGAACTCAAGACTGAAAAAAGGACTGAATGAAAGGTTAGATTTGTGTTTAATACGTTAAAAATAATAGACTTAGGCTCACTTTACATTTAAGAGATTTAATTAATAAAAAAAAGAAAAAGATAGCCTTATCGAACATAGATGTATTAAATTATGGTAGGTAGGATGGGAAATTAATGTAAATAACATCATTATAGAATAGAATCCCTGAGCCCAACACAAGCCTAAAGGTGATACACCCTCAAAGGAATGCTCCATAAATGTGTTAGATCCCAAAGGGAAGGAAAGAAGAGAAGACAATCTGAGAAACACTGATAAGGGACAAAATTATTTCAACCTGGAGGTCAAAATTTCCAAAACAAGAATATCTGTCCCTCTCACTGAATTATTGAAAAACTATGAATACCACTCCAAAATTGCCACAATATTGAAACCCCCAAGGGAAATATCTGCCATATCATATTCCTTGAATCTTCAGGATGATAGGCCCACCATTGTATTTGGACCCCATGTAGATGAGCCTTCTGATGAAGAAGTTCCCCCGTTCTATGTCATCTTGAACATCAACAATGCCATCCTGCACAACGCCATGCTTGACTCAGGGGCATCTCACAATCTGATGCACAGAAGAATCATGGATGAACTAGGATTAGAAGTGACCAGACCCTATAAGGATCTCTTCTCTTTTGATTCTAATAAAGTCAAGTGCATGGGATTGATAAAATATTTGGTTATCTCCTTAGACGAGATCCCTGCCAAAAGCCTTGTCATGGATGTGGTTGTGGCTGCCATCCCTACGAAGTTCAGAATGTTGTTTTCAATATCCTAGGTAGCCAAAATCAAAGGTGCCCTCCAGATGGACATGTCATATAACACTATCCCTATCTTTGGGATACAGATGAGGCTTTTTAGAGAGAAAAATTTGGCATAAATGGTGACCAACATTGAGAGGCCACACAACCACCCCATATATTCGTTGGACACGGAGATGGGGTCTTGTGACATCCCCTCCCATCCACTAGAGAGAGAACACAACCATTTCTGCTATCTAATTGATGTAGGAGCATCCAGCTTGAAGTTCAATCTATTCAAGTCTGTGTATAAATTATGTAACTTCCCAATAACAAAGAATTTGATCACGTCAGTGATCAATTCGACGATCTACAAAGAAATATATTAGAGGAGATCAAATGGTGGAGAAATATCATGATAGAAATTGATGGTCATAATCTGTTTCGCATATGGAAATAGATCAATGGCTGAGAATCAATCCACAAGAATCAACGGTGTGAAAATATTGAGTTTGTGGAGTCGGGGAAATATGAAAATTGCAATCTCGCATCCCGCATCCCGCATCCTGCATCCCACATGCGGAATAGAATGTTGCGGAAATGAGAGTTGTGGAAGGAGATTTGTGGGGTAATTGCAATCCTGCATCCCACATCCCACATTTGGAATAGACCATTGCAGATATAGTTCGTTGCGGAAATAGAGATTGTGAAGCCGCATCCCGCATCTCGCAATTTGTAGAAGGAATATTTATGTCAAGAAATTCAACCTGTTAGCAGAAGTCTTGGACAAATTTGATCATTCAGGACATCACCAATCTGGGCAAGTTACGCCCCATAACATAATTTAAAAAATGCATTGAAAGAAAACCTACACAGATGCATACAATTTCAATTATACAATGAAAGCAATTCATCCATTCAACACATTAAACATGTTCATCATATTTCATCAAGCAAATGGAAATGGATAGATTAACACAGAGATACTTATCTTTGAAAGAAGTTCTTCTCGCAATCAACTATGTCGCTGCAACGTTCCACCCAACCATAGGCTAGTGTGCTCATCAATCTCTCAGCAACACTGCCACCCCCGAGCTGGGCATGATTCCCACAAGGAATAAGGGTACACTAGTAGATTCACACATAACCAAGGATACAACAAAAAATCAGCAAGCCAACACATTTGGGTTTATCATGCTGTCCAATCAAGGATTACACACAAGGCCAAGTGCACAACAAGACACATCCAAGCCAAGATCCAATTGATTTAATAGGCTACCATCCAAGCCAATCTCCCTAGGGTTAATAGGATGCTAAGGCAGTGGAAAGGTAGAAATAATAAGGTAGTGGTTCATTCGAGAGCTAGAGACACCTACACAAGATCTATCTGGCCTGATATCTACAATAACTGCACCCCAACACAAGGAAGCATCCCCTTCTCTGCTCCACTGTCCCTCGGGCTATGCCTTCCCTTCCAGTTCTCTTCAGGTCCATGTTGTGGGGATTTACCCGTCACTCTTATCTTTTCATGAGGTTCCTCTTTGCACTAGGTTAACAAGCCCATTCTTCATCTCTTCCACCTCTAAGTCTTGCATACAAATCAGACCCAAACTAGGGTGCACATCACAACAACCACAAGGTAAAACATAGTAAATAGGCTCCACTCACTTTGTAATAGAGGATACCACTATAGAAAAACCTTCCATGACTTAGGTAAATCAAACCACCATTCAGAACTGTTAGGATTATTAATCCTCCCTTTATCATACTTTCTATTAGATTAATTATTTCCTAACTTAGGAACCTTAATTAAATATTTGGGTCCACTAGTACAATTGGGTCCACTTGGCCTAATGGGGCCACATGTACCAATCACTAGAGTGTGGGGAACACTACTAGAGGTTAACTTCCACTTACTGCATGTGCATGCATAAGTTTGGGCACCTCCTAGACCAATCCCCACATTTTAGGAGCCACTGAGAGTCCCAAAACCAACCTACTTCAGTTAGTTGGAGTTAGTACTAGTTAGTCTCAGTTAGCCCTTAGTTAATTTCAGTTAGTTCATAAACAGTTAGCTAGAACATGTCTTGCATGGATAATGCATGGATGCATGTGGAGTAGGCACCTTTTCCCACCTACCACACTCAGTTGCACTGAGTTAACTAGCTGTCACTGTTTATTGAGTTGGTTGGACATATGGGAGTTGATCTGTTGGACTCATATATTGATTGAGAGACCATGAGTTAGAGATTTAGTTAGATATAGTCATATCCACATGGGAGATTCGAATTCATACCCCATGCATTCGAATTCTTCCTATGTAAACTATTGTAACACCAGATATTATTATTGTGAATGATACTGTAAATTCCTGAGAAATACTTGTCCGTTTTCTGTGTGGTTTGTTTTGTTCCATTTGTATCTTCATTCTCCATTATTTTGATGCAAACATTATTATAAATATCTGATTGAAAATATAAATTCAATTCAAATTCTAATATGGTATCAGAGCCTTCTTAGGTAGGTTTCATGCTTGTTTCTCCCCATCGGACATTAGAAGCAGCCAGGTTTCCACAGAAGTCCCCTATGATGATTTTCTAGCTCTGGATTTATTCAGAGCAGTGGAGAGGGCCTGACGAACCCTAAAAACATGTTCATGGTTGGAGGAAAAGCATGATTCTAACAGTTCATATGTTTTAGGGTGTTATTGCAGTGAAATTGACAGGTGCTACGTAGCTTGTGTGAATTTTTGCTGCATTTACAACCAGCGCAATTATGAGTTCTCAAACTCCTAAACCATGGATCCTCACAACTTCCAATTATCTTGATTGGAGGATTGATATGCAGTTGGACTTGCACAAGCATGGCTACCACAGGATCATACATGGATGGGAGCCTGAGACTCATCAGCCGGTAGAGCAGAACAAGTTTCTGAACTGTTTTGATGAAGCATTTGGGTACTTATGCAGTTATATTTATAGAGATCTCCTCTTCCACCTAGAAGGATCGAGGACTCCCAGAGAAGTTTGGTAGAATATTGATAGCTTGTTTAACAAACAAGATGAGCTTCGGGGACACATTATGGAGAATGAGTTGGTATCTTTACATCCCAGCAGTTTCGAGACTATTGAGAAATTCTTTACTAAATTCCAGTGTCTAGTACTCCAGTGCAGACAGTGCAGAATAGAACATAAGGATGAGAATAATGTCCTTTCCATACTCAGCAAACTAGGCCCTGAGTATTCTTTATTTGTTTCCATATTTCATTCCAAGCAGGAAAGCTTTCTTGATTGGAAGGTTCCTTCCTTAGATTCTTTTTTCGAGTCCTCAATCAAGGAGCAAGACAAACATTAGAGGAAACTTGGGGTCTAAAATGGGTCTTATAAGAAAATGCGCCAATAATAAATTTTGTGAGTTGGAGTTCAGGAACCAATAGAATTTCAATAAAATGATTCAACCATAATGGTTGAATTAACATATTTGTCATAAAAGAAAACTACTTTTCTTGTTTGTATTTTTGACATATCTCCCTGTGTTTTTACTTAAATTTTGAGTGCGAGATCTTGTTGGACCAACGAGCACCCACACTGCATACTTTTAATGGACCCCATTACTCCAAAAATAAGAAATACCTGAAAAAACGTGATGACGACACATCATCATCACGTTTTTTAGGTATTTATTATTTTTGAGGTAGCGAGGTTCGTCAAAAGTATGCAATGTGGTACTCGTTGGATGAAAAATCAAATTTCGCATCCAACGAGCTCTCCCACTTAGAATTTGAGTAAAAACACAAGGAGATATGTCGAAAATACAAACAAAAAATGTAGTTTTTTTCATTCTTCCTCCAAAATTAATAACTATTATTTTATTATTTTACTTAGGAGGCCCATTTTAGACCTCAAATTTCCTCTAATGTTCATGAGAATGGGATTCATCAAGAACTCCAAAGATCAAGCTCTCCTTTTCTGACTCTTCCAAAGTGAAAGCAAAGGGGAAATCAAATAAGAAGGAGCCAAAGGTAGCTGATTCGAAGCCTAAACAAAATCAACGAACTTTCAAAGGGGCCTCCAGCTCTAAGAAGAATAAATTTGAGAAGAAACTATGTCCCTACTATGAAAAAGGGTACCATATTGAAGAACATTGTATGAGGAAGCAAATTGATGAGATGAATGCTCTTCTCAAGCATAATGACATTGCTTCCCCACAAAGAGAAAATAAATAAGATAATGGACATGAAAGATGTCATTCTTTGATAGCAGAACTACCTCGGTATACAACCTATTTGATTGATTCAGAAGCCTCCAATCACATGGTGGCCTCTAAGGATCTCTTCTCCTCTCTCAATATCAATGAAGGGCCCACTATTCACATGGGAGATGATTCCCAAATTCTAGCAGCAGGAAGAGTCACCTTCAGAGTGAACCATGGTGTGTTCAGAGGTGTCCTATATGTTCCCTCCCTTGCAACTAATTTGCTGTCTATTTACTAGATGACTCACACTGTCTCACCAAAGCAAATGGTGTTTGGACTTGACTCAGTGGAGACCACAAAAATCTCAACTGGGGAGCTTGTAGTGAAAGGAATTGCTGATCATGCCTCCAAGGCATATATTTTCTCTCACTTCATGCCATACACAGTTCAGCATCACCTCAACTTTCATTCGAAGCTGATGAAGGTATAAACATTCCTTCACTTCCTATTGCAGTTTCAATTTCAAATCCTGACATTTTAGATTCAGATTCAGAAGAGGAGTCATCCCAGTATGATCTAGACATTGAGCTTACACCTTAAAGGGATCTAGATCCAAATATAGCATCTACCTCATTCCAGCAGCCTAAATGGGCTAAGCATCTCATAGAAGCAGCTGGAGATGGTGCTGGGCATCCATATGACAAAAGAAGAATGAGGTCCCAGTGCTAGAAGGAGAGTGTTGCACTATCTCACACAGATCCTCTTCTCGTTGAGAGTTGTTTTATGATTCTTGGGTCATATCCTTAATCCTTCAAGGAGGCTTGCCATGATCCTAGATGGCAGACAACCATGGATGAGGAGTTTGATTCTCTACATGATAACCAGACTTGGGAACTTGTTCCCTTACCTCTAGGAAGGGAGCTGGTACAATGCAAATGGATCTACAAAACCAAAATAGCTGCTGATGGGAGCACAACCAAGTACAAGGCTCGGCTGGTGGCAAAATGGTATCCTCAGGTCTAAGGCTTGGACTACAATGAGACATTCACTCTAGTAGCTAGAATGGACTCCATCAGGCTAGTATTGGCCATTGCTGCTTCCAAGAGACGGGAAGTACATCACATGGATGTGAAGAGTGCCTTCGTCCATGATGATTTGGATGAAGAGATATATATGAAACAACCTGAGGGGTTTATTGATGATCCTTCCTTAGTCTGCAGACTGAGGAAATCACTGTATGGACTCAAACAAGCCCCAAGGACATGGTACTCCAAGATGGATTCCTTCCTCATCTCTCAGAAGTTTGAAAGGTGCAAATATGTTTGCAATGTCTACATGAAGAAGAAGGAGGGGTTCTTTCTTCTAGTTGTATTCTATGTGGATGACTTGCTCATTACTGGCAGCTCTGCTGCTGGATTGAGCAGCATCAAGTCTGATCTTAATAAATCAATCGTTATGACTGACTTAGGACTGTTAAGACAGTTCATTGGTCTCGAAGTAAGTCAAAAGACTTCAGGAATCATGATCTCACAGTCCAGGTATTCATTAGACATGCTTAAGAGATTCCACATGGAGGATTGCAAGGAAGCCCTTGTCCTTTTCTATCAGGCATCGTGCTTGAAGAATGTGTCTCCACACCTTTGGTGGACAACACTCTCTACAGATAGCTCATTGGAAGCCTTTTGTATCTCAATCATTCGAGATGAGACATATCCTATGTTGTGAGTGATGCTGCGAGATATATGCAGGAGCCACATGAGCTGCAATGGAAGGCATCAAAGAGGATATTGCACTATGTGCAGGGTACTATTGATTATTTGATCCACTATGCTACTGGATCATAGCTAGATCTCACAGGATTTACAGACTTAGGCTGGGAAGCAGATGGAAATGATAGGAAATCCACCTCAGGTTTTGTATTCATGATTCGATATGGGACAATTTGTTGGTCCAACAAGAAGCAAGCAACACTTGCACTTTCTTCAGTAGAAGTAGAGTATAAGGGAGCTGTGAATGCAACTATTCAGGTAGTTTGGATGCATGGCATCTTGACATAGATTTGGATTCAGACTTCACCTATAGTAGATATTTATTGTGACAACTAGAGTACAATCAATATCTCCAGTGATCATGTTCATAAGCATAGGAAAAATCACATAGAGGTTCACATGCACTACATTCGGGAACTGGTGCATGACAAAACCATCACACTGCACTATTGTCCGATAGAGGATCACATTGCAGATATTTTTACCAAGGCTTTTATTGAAAAGAGATTTTCCTTTCTCAGGTCTCTTTTGGGCATAAAGGCTTGATTCTCAGTTCCTATTTGAGGGGTGTTTTTTTCCAAGAAGTTTTCCTACGTCATTTGTATTATGTCTCTTAGATTGTATATTGGGTGACCTATGGTCTTGTTACCATGGCCCACAGTTTTCCAAGTTAGGATTCAGGGGGGGTGTTATGATTATTAATACTCCCTTGATCATACTATCTATTAGATTAATTATTGCCTAACTTAGGAACCTTAATTAAATATTTGGGTCCACTGGTACAATTGGGTCCACTTGTCCTAATGGGGCCACATGTACCATTCACTGGAGCGTGGGGAACACTGATAGAGGTTAATTTCCACTTACTTCAAGTGCATGCATAATTTTGGGCACCTCCTAGACCAATCCCTACATTTTAGGAGCCACTGGGAGTCCCGACACCAACCTACTTCAGTTAGTTGGAGTTAGTACTAGTTAGTATTAGTTAGCCCTTAGTTACTTTCAGTTAGTTCACAAACAATTAGCTAGTGCATGTATTGCATGGATAATGCATGGATGCATGTAGAGTAGGCTCCTTTTCCCACCTACCACACTTAGTTGCACAAAGTTAACTAGCTGTCACTGTTTGTTGAGTTGGCTGGACATCTGGGAGTTGATCTGTTGGAATCTGATATTGATTGAGAGACCATGAGTTAGAGATTCAGTTAGATACAGTCATATCCACTTGGGAGATTCGAATTCATACCCCATGCATTCAAATTCTTCCTATGTAAACTATTGTAACACCAAATATTATTATTGTGAATGATACTGTAAATTCCTGAGCAATACTTGTCCGTTTCTTGTGTGGTTTTTTTTGTTCAGTTTGCATCTTCATTCTCCATTCTTTTGCTACAAACATTATTAGAACTATCTGCTTGAATATCTAAATGGAATTCAAATTCTAATAATAACGATGAACCGATGCTCGAAGGCACTGGGGAAATCTTAGAGGAGAACTATTTCATAAAATCGAGTGATCTCCACCACCCAATTGCTTAGAAAAACATTACATTACTCATCCCATGAGGTTCATGACTGTTGAATAAGGGTAAACAGTTCAGAACAAATAACATAGAGAAAATACATGGTTCTTCTTACAATTTTGGAGGAACCACGATGATGAGCATACACAAAATAGTGAATGAATAGAATGAACATCGTAGCCTTGAACAATGACTGACCCAACATGCATCCCCATGATTAATTTCTTTAGAAGCAAGAACATGACTCTCCATTCTGCAAAATTTTAGGATTGCTCAGAAAAGAAATCAGGCTGCCATGCCTTGCTCTGTCCAAGGCATTAATTGCCTCAACCAACTCCTAAAAGAATTGAATGATGGAGGAAAAATAGGTGGCTGAAGGTTCATGGGTTTCCCCATCGACATCTGGTCTCATTTTATTGGCTTAGGAGTTTGGCTAACTCCCCTTATCTATTCCTTGTGAAATCATGCCCCTATTTCTTTAACGTTGTAGTACATAGCTAGTTGTGGTATTCTATTAATTGCATAATTACATGATAGCTCAAACATATTGTGCCTGACTAGCACATAAACCATCGACATCGATTTTAATTTCCTTTAGCTCCACACCATGATTAAATAAAATAATCACATCATATGCAATTCAATACCACGGGGTCAAAATCGGGGTGTTACAGGTCTTCCATCTTCTTCACAGAAGGTGGCAAAGAAAAATCCAGTTCACTGAACGCACCTTCATGCCTACTTGGGAGGAGATAAAAGGGGTGTGGGATGTAAGCTTTGATGGTGCAATGTGAAGGGAAGGGGTAGGAGCTGGAGTGTGGGTGAGACTCCCAGGAGGGAGAGATTTGAATTAATATTATAAGCTTGCCTTTGTATGTACAAATAATGAGGCAGAGTATGAAGCTATGGTTTTAGCCATCCAGATCCTGAAATATTTTGAAGTCAGAAGGGTAGTAATACATGGGGATTCTGAGCTAGTGATTAAACAAATGATAGGTGAGTATCAGGCCAGACATCCCAGGATGAGGAGTTATAGGAATGCTGCCAAGGACCTTATAAAATGTTTCGAAGAATGTAATTTTAATCTGATCCCCAGATTACAAAATTGCATAGCTACTTCGTTGGACACTTCTGTGGTAGTTTTTAAGGTCCCCATGCACTCAGGTGGAAAATACGAGGTCAAAGTCAAGCATAGGGCCTTTGTCCCAGATAACGTAAAGAACTAGCAAGTTTTTGAGGATGACAATCAAATACAAAAGTTCCTCACTCTCACTGGGAGTTTGATGGATTGACTGTTGATGAAGAAAATGAGCTTCTAGAGGAGTCTACTCCCACTGAATCCCCCTTGCAAAAACAGATTGCTGCTCCCAAAGGAATGCCCCAAGAGGAGGAGGTTGCTCCTATTGAAGATGTTGATGGCGGAAAAGCTAAGGAATATTGGGAGAAATAGTTACAGGAGGTTGATGGAAAACAAGAATATGTGAACAATCTTTGTGGGAAAGAGATCTTGTAGCTGAAAGGTAACTTCATCCCCAGGGGTCTTGTTCCTTTATAAAAAATTTTTGATCCTAATGACGTGGCTAAAGAACCTCAATTGGTCCCAAGATGTGAAGTCGTTGAGGATGTAAATATTGGGACAGAAGATCAACCAAAGGTCATCAAGATATCAAGAAATCTCTCATCAGAAACCATGCAGAAATACATCTCACTGATGACATAATACTCAGATGTGTTTTCTTGGATCTATAGTGACCTTAAGGCCTATGATATAAGCATAATCCAGCATACCATACCAATCAATAAGGAAGGGATGCCTTTCAAACAGAAGATGAGAAGGATGAATCCCAAACTGCTACCCATAATAGAAAAGGAGATCAAGAAGTTATTTGAGGCCAAAATCATTGTGGCTCTCATATTTTCACGCTGGGTGGAAAATCTGGTCTGTTTCAGGAAGAAGAATGGGGAAATAGGAATATGCATTGAATTTAGGAACTTGAACAAAGTTTCTTTGAAGGACCACTACCCACTTCCAAAAATGGACCATATCTTGTAGAGAGTATTGGGTTCATAGAGGATCTCCATTTTGGATGTCTTCTCAGGCTATAACTAGATCGTGGTGCACCCGAAGGATCAAGAGAAGAAAACTTTCACCACACCTTGGGGCACTTTCATGTATGCTAAAATTCAATTTGGGATTATGAATGTAGGAGCAACTTTTTAGTGGGATATGGAAATAGCCTTTGCCAATGAAAAGGAAAAAATATTGGTCATCTATTTGGATGACATCACTATTTTTTCCAAATCTGATGAAGAACATGTCACACACCTCTTGGGAATGTTCAGAAAATGCAGAAAGTTTGGCATCTACCTGAATTCGAAGAAGTCATTATTTGCTATGAAATAAGGGAAGATGTTGGGACATATAATCTCTCAAGAAGGCAACAAGATAGATCCAAAGAGAGTTGAGGCGATCAACAAAATTGATCTCCCTCAAAATAAGGTAGAGGTTCAGTCTTTCTGGGAAATGTAAGTTTTTTGAGAAGATTTATTGTTTCCTTCACCAAAATAGTGAAGTACATGTAGTGAAGGATAAAGAAATCAAGTAGACTCCCAAAGCTAATTAATCATTTGAATACATAAAAAATTCCATATCTAAAGCACTAGTACTCGCAATCGCTGATTTTGATAAAGAATTCCTCATATTTTTCGTTTGCCTCAGAGCACACATTGGCATGGGTATTACTACAGAAGAATCACGAGGGACATGAAAAGCCTATTTCTTTTTATAGCAAGAACCTGAGAGATGCCCCCTTGAAATATAATATCCTAGATAAATAATCTTACGCTTTGGTGGAGGCCTTAAAATATTTTCGAGTGTACATCCCGTTTTCTCAAATCATTGCTCACATTCGCACCAGTGTTGTAAAAGATATTCTGACTAAACCAGATCTTGAAGGATGAAGAGGAAAGTGTATAACAATATTACTTGAGTATGACCTAGATATAAAGCCCACAAAGTTAATTAAATTCTAGGTATTGGCCAATCTCATGGCTCGGTCTAATTGCGATGCTCTTAGCTTACACATGATTGCTGAGTTGTCAGCGGAAGAGCAACATCCTAAGGAACAACCAGGTCCCCTAGTAGGTAAGAATTTTCTGTCATCCCCATGTTACAATGATATCAATTTTGTGTTACAACATCTACAGGCCCCATAGGGTATGGAAAATACAAGAGCCAGATTCCTCAAGTAGAAAGCATCCTGATTTTGTATCTTGGAGGGAAAATTGTTTTGGAAGGGTCTAGGAGGAGTGTTGTTGAACTGTGTGAATGAGTAGGAGGAAAAGAGGCTCATTGAGGAGTTCCATGTAGGATAATGTAGAGGCCATCACTATTGGAAGGAAACTTTAAAAAAAATCATGAGGGAAGGGTTTTATTGGCCCACCATATTCTCTAATACCCACAGGAAGGTTGCTTCCTGCCACAAATGTCAGATATTCGAGGGCAGAAGGAAGCTATTACCATTTTCTTTGAAACCCATACATGTTGAAGCCCCTTTCCATCAATGGGATCTATATTTCATTGGATAAATAAATCCACATTCCTCAAGATAACACAGGTGGATCCTTACTGCCACTGACTACTTCACTAAATGGATCAAGGCCATTCCCACAAGACAAGCTACTGAGACAGTGATCATGCAATTTATGGAGGAGCATATCCTGTCGATATTTTGGGTTCCCAAGAATATAATCACTAACAATGCTCCTGCATTCAACTATAAGAAGATGGTGGATTCTACTTCAAATATCACATACATTTGTGGTATTCCACATCCTACTATCCTCAGGGAAATGAGCTAGCAGAATATTCAAATAAGAGCCTCATGAGAACCATCAAGAAGCTGCTGCAAGATAACAAGAAAGATTGGCACACAAAGTTGATCCATGCTTTGTGGGATGGAAGAATTAGTGTGAAGAAGTCTATAGGAACCTCACCTTTCCAGCTGGTTTATGGATCTGAAGTGATTTTTCCTAGCTCCCTGAGCTTACCAGTGATGAAATCGCTACAGGAGGAGGAAATAGAAACACATACAACTCAGAGGAGGGTGTATCAGCTGATTGAACTACAACAACAGAGGGAGCATTTATTTGACAAAACTCAGAAGTTTTAGGAAAATTTGAAAGAAATATTTGACAAAAGGACTAAGCCTGATGATTTCCAGTTGGGAGATGTAGTTTTGATGTGGGATTCACCACATGAGGAAAAAGGGAAGCATGGTAAGTTCAATGAAATATAGAAGGGACCTTATAAGATTTCAGATTTTAGAGGGCAGAATGCCTATCTATTGGATGAGATGGAGGGCGGTCTAGTATATGGAGCTCCTGTAAATGAGAGGCTCCTCAAACATTATTTCTTGTAAAGTAAGTTTAGTCCCATTGTCATTGTATATATATTTTCTTTTAAACATTGTAGGTGTGGATGGCTCTCTGACAGACTTGAAGCCCAAGGTGAAGGCAGTAAGGTCCCTAAGAGAAGCTATCATTTGGTTTTTCTTTTTAAGCAAATTTTGTGGTTGCAGACGCCAAAATAGAGTTTTGAAATTTCAGGAAGGATTGGGACCATCCCAGTGGACAAGGAACTTGGTCTACGAAGTTATTTTCTACCTCATAGGGAGTATAACATCCTTGAGTTGGAGCTGCTATTAGCACCTGGTTAGCACCAGTGCTAAAATTTTGAAGATCTTTTACAGGTGGGTTAGCACCATTTTGAGCTAAACAGTTGGCAGGGGAATAGACAAATGGAAGAAAGGAATAAGGTCTAAAAATTCCTTATCATAGGACCTTGAGGGATGAAAATAAGGTTCTACAGTCTATATGGAAATGGAAGTAAACACCATGGATGCATAGAAGAAGAAAACTGATGGCTGAGGAATTTTTAATCGAGGAAAGGATGCACGGTTTGTAAAGCCATGGAGGATTGTGAAATATGCTATATTCTTCAGGTTTCAATGATCGAGATCTGTAGATTCTTAATATCTACGACAAAGGCAAATTTCATGGTGGTAATGTGCTTGAGAGTTAAAAGACATTGGGGACGCGAAATGTCATAGGATCCACAGAGTTCAATGACCAAGATCGAAGGAGGTTGATGACCTATGGTTGATAGGAATTTCACGGTGGAAACTTGCACGAAGGATAGTCCATATTGGGGTTGAGAAATGATGTTAGACCCCATGCTTTTGAATGAAAAAGATCTAGCGGGGATTAGATCAACGGTCTTGCTGGGTTTTCGTGATGAGGAGGTGCAAGGAGTTTAGCAGGAGGAAGCGCCACGAAATATGGTGGGACCCCACTTTTTGGATGGTGTGGATTGTGGAAAATCGGATTTATTTTGCGATAAGGATATGCACGAGGCTTAACCAGGTAAAGGATTGCGAAACTGCGTAAAGGGCCGCATTGTGGAAAGCCTAAGATTTCTTGTAGTGGAGATCTACGGCTGTGGTTTATTTCACATAGCCAAAGGTGCGAGGGGGAAAAACGAACCATGCAGGTGTGAAGTGGAGATGGAGCATAGACCAATATGACCTTACAGAGTTCTCCTAAGAGAATAAAACCATTAGAGAATTTCTGAGACATCACTTTCATACAAGCAATCCTGCATACCAGATGCTGCATTTCCATTTTGATCCAGCATGTCTGTGATCCCCTATTTGATTTTTTGTGTATGTATCATGGCGAATCTGCCACTTCAGGAGTTTGTTAGGATTTGCAAATGATGATTTGATATTGATTCCCAATTTTGTAACCAATTTCGACTCTATTTTGAGGTTGGTATTGGGAGCCCATGAAACTATAAATGTACCCTTGATAGAGGAATAAAGGGTTGGAACTTTCATTCAGAAGCATTCTCCTCTTGGATTTTATATCTCTGTAAACTTTCTTGGAAGTGCTAATGAGAAATATTTTTTTGCAACTCTGAGATTCATCACGGTGTTCTACATTCAGTTCGTGTTTCATGTTTGCATCATTTTTATTTCTATTCTTTCTTGCTAATGCTCTCTAGTTGTATATGAGGAATTTGTTTCATTAATTGCTCCTTATATCGGATATCACATTTGTGATGTGTTTGTGATGACTCTTACATGGATGCATCCTTTGTTAGGTGATTTGTATCAATTATTGGCCTCATTGTTGTTGCTGCTAAAGGTGGTGCAAGAGATTCATCCACATATAGGTGCCTCTTTCCTCTTTCTCCTACCACCCTTTAAAGATATTTAACTGGATGTGACACTTACCTTGCCTTAGATCTCAAAGGAAAATACCTACTCATTTTCACTGTAATGTCCTTGATTGATTCAGGTTGTGACTCCATTGCCCAATGGTTTTCTTGTCTATTTGTTTCACCACTTTTAAATCTGCAACTACCCTTTTACCCTCAGAAATATAGCCTTTTGAATTCTTGCTTAAATCCAAATGTATATGTGAAATTTCTTTTGACAAGAGAGGGCCCTTTCTGACTGTATTGACTAGAATGCAGTGTAAAGGTTGGTTGAAATGGTTACGTCTGTGACTTCCTACCACAACTATAGGAAAATTACAGGGTGCTAAATGGGGTGTATGTAAAACCTTGTTATTACTTTGAATTTTGAGATTATTATGACTACTCATTGAGGGCGTTCTATGACGAATGACACAACTACTTACTATTTTGAAATATGAAATAAATCTCTATGGACGTATTTTTTACGACATCCAGTTTAGGATGACCTGGAATTGTGTGAAGAAAGAAATTATTGATATGACCTAAGAAGGATTATCTGACATATTTTTAAGTAAAATTATGATTATGAAAATAAATGCTGACATTTGGGAAATTATGTATACAGTTATATTATGATTTTAAATTGTGAATTAAAAAAGATGTAAATTTATCAACAAGGATTAAAGTTGTATAATGTTTTGAAAAGCATTATATAGCATGTACTCTGATGGTATATCAAGTGTGATAGGAAAGGAAGGTACATGAAACACAAGAAAGCATCGATATGCAAAGAATCTAGTTGAGTTGATGACTATGGGAAGTGATATTAGTCTTATATATAATATGATTGGATTATGATATGTTTGATGCACTGGCATGCATGGGCTCTGGATGATTAGGAAAACCTTGACAATTGAGGTCGATTATTGTTTTTGTTATAGTTGAAATCTTATTTATGAGATTTGATGCATGGGTTGTTTTATGTGCAGGTGATGGGATTGTGATTGCAATCGATCCACATCAGGTGAAGGGACTGAAAAATTACACTTGTAAGACTAGCAAGTTGGATGGTGCGACAAAATTTGAGTAGAGTGAGGAAAACCATAGTTCTTTTGACGTGTGTGCCATGAGGGTAGGTTGAAAGTCGGTGTGACTCACAAAGATTATTACTGGGGTGTGCGCAATAGGGACTCAACTTTATTCCCCAAGAACCACTTGGATCTTCCCAGGGTAGGCGAACTGAGGTAACATTGGCTCAGTCATCATAACCAACTCCCCACTTGTGAGAATTATAGGAAGGGCATGTTGTAAGCATATCACCTTTGTTACGGAGAGAAATTCCTATGGCTTGGGGTACCACAATAGACATCTTGACTCTAGAAACCGATCATTTCCTATATGCAAGAGAAACCAAATATCTAACACTAAAGGATCTTGATGCGTACCTTATTCCGGATGGTTGATGTAGATCCCCATTGAGCTTTTCCACTCCAGCTTGTATTGATAAATTGCTATCTCAACACTCAACAAACAAGACAAGCATGCTATATATAATTTTGTTAGACCTACTCTAGCATATATAATCAATAACATATAAGAATTTAAAAGCATCCATGGATCAAATACTCATTTAAATACACTTTATTGGACAGGAAAATATATTTCTATTGATATAAAATAGAGATTACAATAGTGTCAACCTCTGTTAGCACGTCTGAGAATCGGAGAAACTGCGTCCTCCACTTGGGCCTCCACAACTTCAATCCTCCATATCTCAATAGAAAGCTGACAAGAAAAAGGAAAGCTTGGGAAGAACACAAAAGTGCTCCAAGGGACAAAGGGATCCAGACTCAAGTATAAGCTCCGACAACAATGGACTATAGTTTTCTTGCTCTTCAATTCCTCCCCTTCAATGTATCCAAAGGGTTCCTTATATGGCTCTTTAATGGGGTAATGGAAGGTAGAATATGAGTGATCTCAAGGTATATGGAAGGCCAAGAGACAAGTGAGTCAGATCCACATCAAGGAAAACTCCAAAAGTATTTGGCCTTTTGCACATATCCCGATGTACGCTGGTTTAAGGGTCAAATCCGCATATATATGCGAGAAAGGGATTAAAATTCATGTATGGAAATTATTGCATGTTTTTAGGGATGATCTTGGAAACATCAAAGGTACAAAAATGGTCCATGGGGTCTAAGGAGTCTGCAGAGGGACAGGGAAGGCCATGAAAGTGTGATTCACCATGCGTGGTAAAATCAGCTATAACAGATGCCCCCTAATGTGTGAGGTCAGAGGGGTCATACGATGGCCTAAATACATTATAAGTCCATCCGAGAAGTGAAGTGATGAGGAACCCAGTGGAAGAAACAACCATCCAATCAATACAATACAATGATCAAACTCTGCACATAACTGCAAGTAGATGTAGCAGTCCCGGATACATAAGAGTACAATGGCCATGAATAGGCATGATACAAAATATGACATATGTGGTCAGCACCATGTACAATATAGATGGCTCAGAATATCCATGATGAAGATATACAAACGATCATGATCTCCATGAAGGCTAGAAATATCTGACATATATTGGAATCAAGTCACGAGAGCTGAAATCTCATGAACACTGGCACGATCAAGGAGGTAGCATATAAGAGATGCCACCAATCTAGAAGGTCTTCTACACAAACCACTACGAGTACATGTCCTACTATGTGAATAGAGGTGTCAAGGCCGAACATAGTAGTCCATCATCTGATTACTAGTCATTGATGTATACCGTTAACAGATGCGAGATCACCCACCGATAATGAAAATGGGAATCAAGGTACTAGAGTGCAAACTAACAAGTGTGATAAATGTGTTGAGGTTGAACACTTGAGAGAATCCATCCATCAGGGGACATTGATGTATTCCCAAAAGACTGTCGATGGCGAGAGAACCTACCACTGATGACCGCAAGTCTCAAGCCACTCAAAAATGACTCTAGATTCCTATCCCAGAATAAATGATCTGAAGTCGATGGGATGAAATCCACTGGAAGGAGGGAATTAAGGAATCCCCCATCATCCAACATGAGGTACTCAGTAAAGCTGTATAATGTGGAAGGACTCGATCATAAGGTGCACAAACCAGTAACTGTACCGGGAATGGCCGACATGCAAAGTCAAGATAACTGAGGAATGGCCGACTCAGGTTTCAACTTCCTTCGAGCAAGAGCATAAATGTGAATGGTGACTGAATGCATGCAGCATAGACTTGATATACAAAACTGGGACATCTCTGTGACACGGGAGGCATCGAAAGAGGCTCCATAGGGATTGGAAGCTTAACTAGTCGGTGGAGATAAACTTAGAGAAATGAGTACAACTCCTAAAGTCAAACTGTTACCCAACCAATGGATTTGATATACAGTGCTCTATTCGAAGGCGACATGACTCGACTGTTGCCAAATATAACATCTTTTCTTGTCCGGCTTTTTGGTTTCTTGATTTTTTTTGGACTTTTTCAAATATTTGAAAAGCTTGAAAAAGAATAAAATTGCTTTAAAGTTACAGACTAGGAGGAGATGAGTGTCAAATGGGCAAACAAAATAGTTCCAAGCAGCGGAACATACCTATGCTCAATGCAAGGACACATGTGTAGGATATCGACACTCGGGAGAAAGTCCCCTCCTGGTAAAAATAGAATCAAGCTGCAAAGAATATACAAAATGGCTTTGTGTGGCTAGACATGAGACAAGCTTGGGCTATATGGCTGATACTCAATGTCAAGGAAGCTGGCATAAGGCTCAATGAGGTAGGAAAAGCTCATGATAATGCAATTACAACTTGACATAAGGGAGTGCTGGGGAAATAGGCAAGCAAAAGATCAAGAGGAGTATGAGGCTCTTGCAAAATGTCATGGCGATACTATACAATGGACTCCCACACCCTAAAGGACAAAGTGTTGGCATGGGCACCAAATGCAAACAAGGAGCTAACTAGGGCACCAGTGTAAGGTCAAGCTCTACCATTCTCATCATGTCACTTCTAAAACAACAAGAAGGTTCCATGACAGGATATAATGGGTTCGTACCTAAGGTTATAATGAAATGGTCATAAGGTCATGTAAAATGCAAATGGAGGTGAAAGCTAACCTATATTCCAGTTAAAACATCATACCTAAAATCAGCACAAACAAATCAAAACAATGGTCGAAACGACGCTCAAAACGGTCTCCTACATCATCATATTAGTAAAAAACGGTGCAAAAGGGTCATAAACGGTTCAAAACTATAGAAAGGGGGTAAAAATTTTAAAAAAATTGAAAAATTTCTATAAATAGTAAAAAATTCAAAACATTATATATCATTTGAAATTTTTACCCAATTGAGCTCAGAACTTAAAACGTGAATTCCGGGAGTTTCAGCCGGCGGAATCCGACATTGTTTTTTCTAGGTAACTTCCCATGCCCTGCTCTTTCATTTGCATGTAAATTTTTCAAATTTCCATGGTAAAATTTGATTTATATGCCAATATAAGATATGCACCTCGAACCACGCGGAAATTGAGGATTTTTTTGCGTATAGGGCTGGCTATACACGAAAAAATGGCTCAAAGTCACATACATACGCGGCTGTTGTGCAAAAAGTCGTGTATGAAGTCGCGTTTAAAATTTTCTAAGACATGTTATGACCAAAAATTAAATTAAATGTGCATGATGGTTCTAGAATGGAGGGAACGAGAGCATGGGGATGTAGAAGAAGAAGTACGAGGCGGTCTAATGGCTCAACAAGCTCTTCGTGCATGTGGGCTCTACAAGTTTTGGTGTCTTGGTGGCTTAAGGGCCAAACCAAGACTGTTGCAGATGCTAGTAGACAACCAGGATCCTGACTCAGAGTCTTTCCAGATTGACGGGATGTCCCTCACTATAGAGGTGGAGGACATATACTTCATTACAAGATTGTCCCGACGGGGGGAAGTGGTGAACCTACATTCTCGCGGGCCCAGAGGTGGCCTCACCATAGATGAGTATATCGCTATATATTGTTATCCAAACATAGAGAAGGTTGGGAGCCAAATCCCAACTAACTCCATACAGGTATTGGGCCTGAAGGCCATACTACTGACACTTGGCAAGATAGTAGGGCTAGACTCACTCCACCAGGCCTCACAACCCTTGATGTTCTATGTGGTGGAGTGCATGAGACCCATAGCTTACGATTGGAGTACTGTGCTGTTGAGTAACATGAAGAAACAACTCAGCGACTGCAAGATGGGAAGGGTACGAAAATTCGGTTTCAGAAGTATACTGAGCACGTTCTTCTTTGAGCGTGTTTCGATACTCAGCCCTAGAGTTGACGTTCCTCTTCATGGGGTTTGAGAAGGCCCAATGACGTTGGGAAGATGTGATGCACAGAGTGGGTGGAGGTAGGGTGTCCAACCCCTATCCAGCTGATTTCTTTCCATGGTGGCAGCGGCAGATAGTTGCCATCGATGATTACCCCTATGAGGGGATAGATTTTCGGGGAGATCCTAACATTCCCCTACCACTAGGATCGGCATACGATGACATTGGTAATGAATCCCAACCCTTTTTTTAAAGTTTTTTGAATTATTAATTTTTTTTGTGTTTTTTGATATATAGACTCAAAAGACATGTTTTTTCGTGACAACACATAGTGACATCCTATCATATGTATGCAGATGTAGGACCACAGCTCCCTGATGGTTTCCCTCGTCATAGACGGAGGGGATGAGGAGATGACATCATGGGTGTGGATGCAGAGCGAATGCTCCAAAGCATCCACACAAACTTTGTGCGGCTGACACATAGGGCACCCATGGCGCAGGTCGAGGACCTGCCTGAGGCCATGCAACGCTAGGTGGTGGATGTACCATGAGCATGGGTGCGGTTGTTTCGATAGCTAGCTAGAGCCGTGGTGAATTTCCACGATCAGAACCCCCCTCGTCCTCCCCAGGCTTAGATACCTGGGAGTGATACATTTTTTTACTATCGTGTATTATATTTTGGTGGCTCAGAAGCCCCATTTTTATATTATGACACTTATGCATTATCACAATTTGGATGTTTAATGAAAAACTTTTATGATGATTGATTTATTTATTTACATGTGTAAAAATGTATGTTTGTGATGAGCTTATGGTTTGTGAAACAAATGCCAATCTAACACAGAGTTAGCATATGAGTCAGCAACTTGATTATAAATTCTTGGAACATGTATATATGTTATGTTGTCAAATTCCCATTCTAACAATCTCACACGTAAGAATCTTCGTACTAATGTTGGATCCCTAACATGATACAAGCCATTAAGCTATGACACTACTAACTACGAATCAAGACGTACCTCAAGAGAGAGAACACCATGTGAAATGGCATCCTGTAGAAGCTCAACAATGGCTCTATATTCAACAACATTGTTTGAAGAGGGCCGTAAACATACGCCTCTTGAAGACAATACCTGAACCATAGGAGTATAAATCACCCATGCAGTAGAGGCTAAGTGTTGAGTGTGATGGCTAGCGCCATCAGCAAACCCTATATAGATGGAAGACTCCATTGACATCTTCCATAAGAAATGAAAGGTAATCAACAATCTGATCACCATAAGAAAAACCTAACTATGTAAAATACTGTACAATAATATGCAATAATCAGCCATGGCTGAGAATCATGCATAGTACTTTTTAAGATAGATCCCATTTCTAGGCTCCGCCAAGGCTATCCCCTCGTAATCTACTAGCTCATAGGCACCCTTCTCTAACACACGTTTGACGACATAAGGACCATGCCACATGGGGTTAAATTTCCTGCCCCCAAGAGTTCTTTAGCTTGATCCCACAAAAGGACCAAATATCCTTCACTAAATTTCCTTGGATGGACAAATTTATCATACTAGACCTTAACACAACACTTATTCACTTCTAGAGCCACCAAGGCATCTAGGTGCTGCTCATCAAGCTTCTCTAAGTGGACCAAACGCTCCTCCAATGGGGAAGTGTCTGTTAAGAGCTCTATGGCTAGCTTCAATGAAGGGATTTTGCATTCAACCGATAAGACAGACTCCACTCCATGTACAAGCTGATATGGAGAAAAATTGGTGGCAATATTAACCGTGGTCCTATAAGCCCACAAAATAGGATATAACATGATATTCCAATTGGTCTTGCTTTGTGCGATGGTTCGTTGGAGAATGGACTTAAGTGATTTGTTCATTGCTTCAACCTATCCATTCGCCTGAGGGTAATAAGAAGAAGAATTCTCCTGCTTATACCCTAACTTCAAAGCCAACTATTCCATCATCCGATTCTGAAAGTGCCTACCATGGTTAGTGACAAGATCCTTCAGAATACCGAACCGAGTAAGGATTCGGTTGAATATGAAATGTGTGGTTGTCTCACTGTCGAATTTAACTGTGGGCATAGCCTCAGCCCATTTCGTGAAATAGTCAACAACCACTATAATATGATGATGCCCCCTAGCTGAAGCTGTGTTACAATCCATGAAATCAATCCCCCACTTAGTGAAGGGACCGGTGGTGATAATTGGATGTAACGGGGCAGGATGTGAGTGCATATTGCATGCAAACACCTGGCAAGGATGGCACTTCTTGACCGCATTGACACAATCTTTAAAGATCGATGACCATAAATAACCTGCTCTCAAGATTTTTTGGGTTGTGGAAAGCCTAGATAAATGACCACCACATGCCCCTCCATTGTAATCATTCAGCACAAGCTCAGCCTCCTCATGAGTTAAACAATGACGTAAAATGGATTCTACCCCACGACAGTATAATGTGTTATCCACTATGAGGTAATTCTTGGACACGTGACGTAACCGTCGTCGTTCATCCCGTCAAAGGTGAGTAGGGACCTTCAATGTTTGTAAATATATGATAATATCCCCATACCATGGATCCAAATTCAAGATCAATAAAATGTGCCCATCGACAAACGTATCTTCACAAACTTCCTCCTCCTCCTCGCTTGGGAAATCAGATATAAGATCTGCAAAAATCAATGATTTTTTCGATTTTGCCGAAACAAACTCGAGATTGAATTCTTGCAAGATGAAAATCCACTTATTATACTTTCCCCCTATCATCCTTCAAGTGAGGACAAACTGAAATGGATTGACATGGGCTACCACCAAGGTCTGGCAAAGGAGAATATAGTGTCTCAATCTTTGAATTGCATGAACGATAGCTAAGGCAAGTTTCTCCACGTGGGAATAATGGATCTCCGCATCTATAAGGTTTCGGCTCAAATAATATATGACATGCTCCTGGAGCTCCTCATCTTCCTGAACCAAAACCATACCAATCGTCTCCATGGATGTGACCACATAAAGTAAAAAGTCACGGCTATAGTCGGGTGGACTAATCATTGGGGTCGATGCTAAGGCTTGCTTAAGCGCATCAAAGGACTCCTGGGCTCACTCATCCCAACAAAAGGTAGTGTCCTTCTTCAAAATATGCATAAAGCCTCTAGTCAAATTGGAAAAGTTAACGATGAATCTCCGCAAGAAATTTGCCATGCCTTGCAAACATTGAAGATGTCTAATGTTTCTCGCGGGAGACAATTGAAGTATTGCCTCAACCTTTAAAGGGTC
Organism: Pseudotsuga menziesii; assembly: GCA_001517045.1. Taxonomy (NCBI): domain Eukaryota; kingdom Viridiplantae; phylum Streptophyta; class Pinopsida; order Pinales; family Pinaceae; genus Pseudotsuga; species Pseudotsuga menziesii. The sequence goes on along the minus strand of LPNX011087317.1, from coordinate 144,613 downwards.
GACTCTTATACCCTCCTTGGAGACAATGAACCCTAACAAGTGACCAAACTTCACACAAAAGATGCATTTATGAGGATTTAACCAAACCAAATAATGGTGGCATCTTTCGGACACTAATCTCAAATGGTAGGAATGACGCATTCTCATACGAGAATGAGCAACAAGGTCATCCAAAAAGACTTCAATAATCGATTTGAGATCATGGAAGATCAAGGTCATTGTTAACGAAAAAATCCTCCACTAAGCTCTCAATGGCCTACACCACCCAAGGACACCATCTCAAGACCCTCCATTAGACCCCCACACCCTCAAAATAGCCTAAGGATGAAGAAAAGGGCTTAAAACCCCCAAAAAGAGCCCAAAATAGCCTCCTAGGAGCTAAAGCCCTAAAAAAGGGGCTAAAGTTAGGGAAAATGGGGCTAAAAAGCCTAAAAAAGGGACTAAAGCCCTCACCAAGGGCTTAAAACCCTAAACCCCTTGGAACAGAAATAAAAGGAGGGTGGGGGGTCACTCTCAAAACACTCCTCCCTTGCATACCATTATGCTGCCCAAGTGGATACCTTGAGACACATTTTCCTCGCAAGCCACCCACACTCCCTCTCCTCCATTCCCATTGAGCCATTTCTCCCCATCCAAGAGAGAGGAGTGCTTCCAAAAGCTAGGGCATGGTGGCCCATTTCCACTAGAGAAGGTATAACCATGTTTCATGTTTTATTTCTTAGTTGTTTAGTTTTCTTTGATTTCTAACCCCTATTTCATTTGCAGGTTTTTCTTAACATTTTTTTGCAGGTTATTGTAGCTTAGGATTTGTTTTGCAGGTTATTAGAGGTGGAACCCTAACCTCTTGTGTGCAGAGGGGTTCACCATTGCTCCATTTTCTTCTTTTTGTTCTTAGATTAGTTTTAGTTTACTGCCATTTACATTACGTTATATTTTTTGCATTTACCCACTAGTAAGAACCTACCCTTTTGTCCTATAGATAGAAGGGATTCATTCCTAACCCTGTAGTAGGGATAAATCCTTACTACAGAACTGGCAACCATACCAGGTTGATCCCACAGGATCCCTGGGTTTATTTTTCAAAGTTTTAGTTTTTAGTTCTATTTTTTTCCCTAGTTTAGTTTTTTGTTAAATATAGCTTAGATTCTTGTTTATTTACATTTCTAGTTATTTCTGAGCCTCCTCAAGGCCAATCCAAGTCCATTTGGCCATAGTACCAGTTACTGTTGGCCATTATGTAGTTTGCAAATCACTCAACTGTGCAAAAATGGTCGAACCGAATTTCTAAAAATTCACCTGTGTTCGGGCTCATTTTTTGCCCAAATAGTTGAGGCATTGGTGAAGATTCCCATGATTAGGGGTAAAAGGGCCTGTTTCCAAAGTGGGTTTTCAACCGTTTGAGGTAATTCGTTACGGTTTGATCAGATTTCACTTTGCAAAAACAAGACTTTTACAGGTGCGCGACCCATTTTTGGGCTTCACTATTTGCTTTCATCGGGACTGTCAGTGCTGCACAGCCGCCTCTATCCAGCACACCATTTCAATTTCAATTTCTGTTTCTATTTTCAGCAATTTATTTCATGAACAATGTGTAAATGCCAAGTAAACATTAATGGCTTAATAAAATGAACCTAGTCTAACTAAGAGTCAACTTAAAAACATACTGTCTTGCTTCCCCTTCCTCCTCTACCCAGTCATCACCCTCCGGGGTATTCTAGGATATGAGGAAGGGAAAGCTCATAGATATAGGCACTCCACTATATTGTTCCAAACCATTAAAACCGGGTGACCTGGAAGGTAGAGGGGGTAGAGAAGGAGGGCTTCTCACGGCGCTAAGTGTCCTCCCTGTTGACCAACCTAGCATCCGAGAGGTGACCTGAGGATCTACAGATGGGCTTAGTCCCATTGTGTTGAAATCCCAGCACCTTTTCTTGGTTGAAGAGGAATATCAGTGTGAGGTAGACATCTAGTTAGGCCAACAAACATTCAGGGTTAATCATTGTATTTGTTAAACAATTTCTAATTATTTATGCTTGCATACACAACCACAATGACATGAAATCTACCATGATGAATTCATAAACCATTTGCAGTAACCAAATACTATAAAAACAAACAAACAAATACACCATACCAACTAATTAACCCAACTCAGTTCATGACTCTGAGTGAGCCTTAAAATTTACTAATTTACACTAAGTACAAACAACTCTACAGTCTTTGAGGACATAAGTCCTTGACTGCTTCAACTGTGGGAAGTACTTGGGCTCTGCCAAGAAACTCATTGTGAGGAGTACCATAGGAACCCCAAAGTAGTTGGCTGCTAAGAGGAATTGCCAAGCGAAACGGGCAATGACCCCTTCTGATTGAGTAGAAACACCTGTGAGGAACAAGCAAAGCACTGTCTTCTAGCAGTCTTGGTGGATGAGAGACCATCGTCAGCCAATAGGAAGCCACTGAAATAGGGGTCCAAATCTCATTCCCACCAGTTTCATACATAAAATCAAACACAATTGATCCTCCATGCTCTTCCTCATGCCTAAGAGGCGAACCACCACCATTCGGAACACTCGATCGGCACCGTTGAAGTCGTTCTCAGCGATCTCCCACACCATCAGAGGGCTTCATAGCCTCTGATTCTGATTCAGACCCATATCAGTCTGAACCAGACCTCCACACCGCACCATCAAGCCCCATGGCTAGTGCAAACCCAGATCCATTTTCCAGCCTAAACTTAGCAAGTGGACCCATGTCCAAATCACAACCTGTTACCCACAACCTGGCAAGTGGCCCAAGCACAGTCATGCAGACTGTCATTAGTCAGTTTCCACCACCTAGAGTGACCAGCCAAGCTGGCCCACTTGCAACACACGGGGGCAGTGGCCCTTCCACACATAGTGCCCCTCCTACCACACAGGGGGGCAGTGGACCGTCCACTTACATTGCCTCTACTGTCATACATGGGGGAAATATCCTCGCTACTCATATTATCCCACCCACAACACTTGGGGGCATTGGCCCATCTGCAATGGTGCCACCGCAAGCACCCCCACCCATGTAGATGCATTATGCACCTGCAAACCCCACCCCCATCGCAACCCCATCCCACATCAACTTGGGGTCAAATCTGCCCTTCATGGCTCGTCTTAACTTGACTGATTTGGCTAGATTAACAAATGACCCCATCCGCCACCAAGCTTTTTGGCCACCCATGCCAACTAAGCTTCCATCAGACATCCCCAAGTTTGAAGGAAAAGTAGGGGAATGTCCCCAAAACCGCATAATGACATTCCATCTATGGTGCTCATCCAACAACATCGTAGACGACTCCATCACCCTGAGGCTATTCCAGCTCACCCTTATAGGTGCCGCGACTAAATGGTACATTGAGCTGCCACAAGCCAAGTACCCAGACTTCAACTCCCTAGCCTTCATGTTCCTACAGTACTTCCAACTCCCCGTCAAATATGACGAGGGAGTGGAGATCCTATTATCCTATCGCCAAAGCACTGCCACTCATATAACTGACCATATCCATGAGTGGCGACGATATTGCAGTCTATGCAAAATCCAACTTAATGACAGGATCTTCTTAGATTGGTTCCTTAATACCTTGCTCCCGCCCATAGCAAAGGACGTCGCATCCAAACGTCCCAAATCTTAAGAAGAGGCCATATTGAAGGCCCAATAGTTTGACCTTATCTATGCTCAGTCTGGATACTTGTACATTGTCATTCTAGACGCTCCTCGTCTGAGTACCTCCTACCGCGACGCACCGAGGGCATCCCATGCTGCGGATGGCATCATAGGGTCAGTCTCCCAACAGCCACAGCCTCGACCGACACCACCTACTGTTACACCACAAACAAGCAACACTGCTAGTGTTGCTTACCAAAACCAAGCTCCAGACTATGCAAGAATGATGTCTTAGTCCAGAGCAACAACTTCCTACGCACAACCAGCGCCACCACAACGGGCTCAGGCCATGGCTTGGTTAACACAATAGTGTGTGGGGAAAATCCCCACATTTGTGGCACTACCACCCACACAAATATACTATGCACTTCCAGTGCAAATAGTTCAAGCCCCCGCCCCCGCCCCACCAGCTCCATTGGGACAAGTGTTCGCACAACAAAACTGTCCCAACTAGCCTGCCCCCAATAATCAACAAGGGCAAGCTAGAAATAACTGGTCCCACAACCAAGGCAATAATCAACCACAGGGAGGTGGTCAACAACCGAACCCTCCCAACAATGTCGCGGCAAACTGGCTAGCCCAAAACCCCCCACGACAGAATGCACCAAGACACAATGCTCTGTTGTGCACAAACCAACCATGCACACTCTGTGGTGTTTATGGAAATTACACATTCGAGTGTCCCCTCATGGCTTGCACTAAGCAGGCCATTCAAAATGAGGCCCAACAGGGAACCAATGCTACCAATCAAGCCCAACCCAACCCGGCACCACAAGGACCTCCTCCCATGGTGCTTCAAAACCCACTACCAGCCCAAGGATTGGTGGCAACTGCACCCCCTCCCTAGGCCAATCCCAACACTCCGGGGGCACCGCCCATGGCCGAAATAGGTGTTCACCACTTGCTAGCCATGACCACTGAAGAGGTCAACTTATAGACTAGACGAAATCAGTACGGTACCACCACTAAACCTGTTGACTCATCAGCAGCATCCATGTCTAAGACAACAAACCTACCTCTCTAGTTACCCCAGTTCCCGTGCCCCCCCATACGCAGAATTGCCAATAATGCCATAGCTAGAGCTGCAGTCAGCTATAGCATTGTGGATGATTTGGCCCAAACACCAACCGCCATGTCCGCTCTTGAGGTGCTTAAAATGTGCCCAACATAGCGAAAATCCTTGCTAGCTGCCCTAGGGGCAGTAGACCCCTCCGACTCCAAGTTGATCACCTTTGACATAGAGAACGGGGAATCGTGCATGCCATCGACCATTGCCTTCCAAATTCTAGTGTCCATCCGAAATTTGGTTGTGCATCGGTGCATAGTGGATGAAGGGGCATCCACGTGCATCATGTCTACCTTGGTTTGGCAGAAACTTGGATCACCAATTCTGCAACCATCCTCCATAACTCTGTGGGATTATGATGGACATCCCACTAAATCCCAAGGAATCCTCCCCCATGTCCCCATCACGTTAGCTGAGAAGATAGTGCTGATCAACATAGAAGTCGTCAACGCTCAATTGGACTACAACCTCCTCCTCAGAAGGAGTTACATGTATGCCATGCGAGCAGTCGCATCAACTGTCTTCCGTCTCATGATGTTCCCCCATGAAGGGAAGATTGTGATGGTTGACTAGCTCACTTATCATGATCCACAAGGGTTAACAACACCCGCCAATGTTATCCCTACCATCACTACCATTGAGCTGCAAGGGACGAACACACATGCCAATGTCATCCCTGCAATCAACACTATAGTTGAAAACACACCATCCTCCCCACCGTTGAATGTGGGCCCTGGGTTGTTTATCGATCCCACCATGACGGCTCCTTTCCCGTTAGTGTTGCCATTGCCGACACAAAATGAAACTGCAGACTTGTGCATGGTCTCATCTAGCACTGCTACACCCAAACAGCCACAGTCTCAGCCCCAACCACAACCACAACATTGTTTGCAGCCGCACCACCAACAGTAGCCGCAACACCACCTGTAGCAGTAGCATTACACACATCCGCAATCACAATCGCATCCCCACATGCAACCAGCCGGGAGTTATAAGGGCTCATCCCTAGTCCATACGATTCCCTTCCTCTTTCCCCCACCTGGTGTCATGAGCAAGTCGGTCATGGCCACCTTAAGCTACCCAAATTTACATTGGGAATTCCAGTGTGGTATCTTGATCCACTAGCTCAACTAGCAATGCCCCAGGTTGTCTTAACCCCAGTGCAATTGAGTGCAGTTGAGTCTCACCCTCCACCCGGTCCACACAAGCCAACTGCTACACCTGCACCAGCACAGCCCCAACCCAAAAGAGCCAGGGGAAAGAATACCAAAACCACCGCAGAGCCACGACAAGTTCCACCTTGCGCCGTCTATGAGAAACAGGGCCATCCAACTCAGAATTGCCCTGAAATCCCAATGATCCGTGCACATTTAGATGCCATGGATAAAAATGAAAACATCCCCGTGGTTGAACTCTCAACTGCACCAATATTCAGGAACAAGGCATTGAGGACAAACCATGCTTGCACCCTTTGCAGCTTGTATGGACATTATTCTCACCATTGCCAAGGTTTGCCTAAATTTCGAATGGCTCTCACTGACCTTTGTCAACATTCCCTTGAGTCTGAAATCACCTTAATTGAAGAAGTCCACCCACCATCGCCTTCTTCAGATAGCATGTCCATTTACATGATGTCCAGTTCTACAGACCCTTGTCTCCACCATCATTGATGGTCCATCAGACCTATCTCTTCCATTGTTTCCCGAGCCACAACTGCAACCTGAGTTACTAGGGAAACAGTGGGGTTCATTCCCGATCAACATTTTCCTTTTCCTTTTTCTTTTCCCTTTCCTTTTCCTACCATTCAAGATCATGAGTAAGTCTGTCTTGGAAACTTATAATCTATAGGATTTCACACTAGGAGATCCTGTATGGTACCTTAAACCACCTACCCTACCTCTAAGGCCCCAGAATGTGTTGACTCATGTCCATCCAATTGAGATGATGTTGCACCTACCTCCAGGTCCATCAAAGAATCCTCTCATCTCCAGGCCTGCCCCTCTTCCTCCAATAGAGACTAGGGGAAACGCCACAAAAATCACAACCAATACCATTTACATGATCTCTAGTACCAGTTTCCCTTCCGTCTCATCATCTGTGGAAGATCCACCAGATCTATCCCGACACCACTTACGCGATGACGGGGAGATTTGTAAGACCGCCTTCGGTTTTACCCCATTCCCTTTAAACCATAGTGTGGAATTGGTTCTTCCCATAAAAGACTAGATTTCTTCATCTCTCCTTGCCAATGACCTTCATCTCGGCAAGGGGGAATACCTCTTCGCTGACTCAGATGGTCGACTCTTGAATAAGCTGCGCAACGGGCTCCACCTCAAGAGAGTCTATGCCTGATATAACCACTATGAGTCCCTTATAGTGTAGTTTTTTTTCTCTTTCTTGTTTTTCAATGTTTTTTAGCACAAGTTAGAGGCACACCATCAGCTACTAATCCAAAGTCACCCGAAGCCTATTCGAGACACCTCTCACACCTCCAGGCCCAAATTTCCATCTTCTCACGAGACCACCGTCTCATGTTTAACAAACAAATTTTGGGACCGCTCCCCGAAAGTCACCTTGATTTTACAAGCCATGACATAACGATGCGAGTGTCTATGGACCTGTACTTGTATCACACCTCTCGACTGCTACTCATGCGATTTTTTGGGCCACCGCCCATTAAGGAATGTCATTTTTTACTTTGTATTTTAACGCATAGTTGTCTTCTTCATCCACTGCACCTTACGCGGACTTCTAGACCATTGTCCACAAAACGATTTACTTTTCTTGTATGTATTTGGCATATAACTGCCCCCGAACTTGCACTCACATCATATGTAGTCAATTCCATCCACTGCAACACACACACACGCTTTCTTAACCTCTGTTCGAGAGACACCTCAGTTTGCGTGTCTCTGCTGCACCGACTCACGAGGCTCTGCCACGATCTATCCCACGTATGTATTGGTATGTTTGAGAGCCTTCTACTCTATCCATATTGTGCGGATGACCTTTGGAGCTCTATCCACCGTCCCAACATCGGGCACTGCCTGTGCCACTGCAATCGGTTGACCACACTGGAGTTTCGTTTAAGCTCTTTCCTGACTCCTTAAAACAATGAAAAGATAGCTGAGCACAACTGCTTCCTTTCTCACTTGCTAAAGTATAGGAAAGGGCATCTACATCGTCTCGTTTACCTCCTTTTGCGGACCATGTAGACCATCAATTGAAAAGGACTTCCTTGGCGTATTCAAGCCAAGACCGTACCCCTCTACATACTTTTATGCTTTCTCGAGCAGAGGGGCCGCACTTCATGAAGAAGCTCACCACGGGTTGTCGTTAAGATCTTTTCTAGCCTTCTCAACAAGAAAATATTTCCGAGCAAACTTGGTTTCCTTCATGCTCGTAAAAGTATTTGAATGACTGTCTAGTCAGTATAGGTTTAACCTTTTCCAACTTGATTGGACTACCAACGGTAAAGAAGTCTCTTATCCCTTATAGGATGGGCGAGCTCTCCTATGCATACTTTTATCCCTTTTCAGGCACAGGAGACTACCAATGAAAAAGAGTCCCCACTGGAGTCTTCATCGCGCTTTTAGACTCTCTAAAAATGAAAGCACCAGCGAGCATTTACCTTCTCAGCCTCGCCAAAAATCCATGAGATCGTACCACAACGGTGTCCCTAGACACCACCCCACTAAAAATAGTTTGGCAGCATTCCCCCATCGGGTCGCCTTTGTTCAGAGTAATCTATAATGCATCTTCCTTGGATCCCATTAGTATCAAAAGTGTCTACCTCCTCCAAGTATTTCCCATCTGCAGTGACACCCCCGGTATTTCAGCTATGATCCCATTCCCATGAGGCAGTTTCATTTGCTGCTTGGTCCGCCCTGCCATCATACTCTGAACAAAGGAAGTTTGAGTCTCCCTCCCCCTACCCCTATTCAAATCTTTCCCTCCCCCCCCCTCCCCATTCAGCGAGTCATTCTGTAGATTGCTTCACACCTTCCAGTTATCTCCCTCGCGCTCCTAGTCAAGGAAACATCATTGCCTTAGCTAGGGGCAGGTCTCCCTCTATCGACGCCAACACACATATTCCATAGGATAGACCCAGAGGTCCCTGTATCTTGGTTTCATTAACCTCATTGATGAGTTCCTTGGACCACTTGAGAGGAGTCCTTAGTGCGTCTCAGGATGGTTGTTTCTCACGTGCTCGACTTCAACTACATCATTGCACCATTGAGATTCATATAGGGTTTGGTCCGTACAATATTTGGTCAAAGACCCCAGATGTCACCTAACTCTAGCACATTGGTGAGTCCACTCGAGGGACCTAAATAGGTTATGTCCGTTGTGATTTCTGGGTTGCGTTGGAGACAATGTTCAAAAGCCCCATCAGTGCTTCGATATACCTTTATGATTGATGCAGCATACTTGTACCACAGAGACTCTGACTCTCAATCAGTGAGTCCATACAGCTATGTACCATTCCAGATCTAGCAGACCGTCAGTCATGAAGATATATCATTCCATGAGAATGCGATAGGTCCAATGTACCAGATCATCATTGTATTTAGCCTCACATGGAGGCAACCATTATTGTAACATCTGTTGTATATGATCGACTCTTGTATTTGAGAGCATAGATCAAATTATTCTTTTGACATTGTCACAAGCATGGGGATGCCTACCTTGTCCATACATATGTCACACATTTATTGTATCTCACCCATTGATGGGAACCATATCAATACAAAAACCAAAAGCTACCATGCCCCAGCCCCAAAAGCACCACCTCTTTGCAACAAATCCTATGATGTCCATTGGCCATATGTTGAGATCCTGCCCTCACACATCAGGGGGCAATCTTTTAACCCAAAAATCCCCCACTACGCTCTCAATGGCCTACACCACCCAGGGACACCATCTCACGACCCTCCATTAGACCCCCCACACCCTCAAAATAGCCTAAGGATGGAGAAAAGGGATTAAAAACCCCAAAAAGAACCCAAAATAGCCTCCTAGGAGCTAAATCCCTCAAAAAGGGGCTAAAGTTAGGGCTGAAGGGGCTAAAAATCCCAAAAAAGGGGCTAAAGCCCTAACCAAGGGCTTAAAACCCTAAAACCCCTTGGAAAAGCTATAAAAGGAGGGTGGGGGGTCACTCTCAAAACACTCCTCCCTTGCATACTGTTATGCTGCCCAAGTGGATGCCTTAAGACACATTTGCCTCTTAAGCCACCCACACTCCCTCTCCTCCATTCCCATTGAGCCATTGCTCCCCATCCAAGAGAGAGGAGTGCTTCCACAAGCTAGGGCATGGTGGCCCATTTCCACTAGAGAAGGTATAACCATGTTTCATGTTTTATTTCTTAGTTGTTTAGTTTGCTTTGATTTCTAACCCCTATTTCATTTGCAGGTTTTGCTTAACATTTTTTTGCAGGTTATTGTAGCTTAGGATTTGTTTTGCAGGTTATTGGAGGCAAAACCCTAACCTCTTGTGTGCAGAGGGTTTCACCATTGCTCCATTTTCTTCTTTTTGTTCTTATATTAGTTTTAGTTTACTGCCATTTACATTACGTTTTATTTTCTGCATTTACCCACTAGTAGGAACCTACCCTTATGTCTTATAGATAGAAGGGATTCATTCCTGCCCCTGTAGTAGGGAGAAATCCTTACTACAGTCATAGCCCGCTGAAAAGTGGCTCCAACATTTTTAAGGCCGAAAGGCATCTTCCAATATGCAAACGTACCCCAAGGACAAATAAATGCAGTCTTATGTTGGTCCTCGGGTTTGATCTATATCTGATTGTATCTGGAAAAGCCATCCATAAAGGAAAATACCTCGCTTCCCGCACACCCATTCAAAATTTGATCAATAAATGGTGTGGGAAAATTATCCTTAGGATAGGCACGATTCAAGTCACGGAAATTAGTGCATATCCGGATCTCTCCCTGTTTCTTATCAACTAGAACCAGGTTTGAAACCCACTCCGTTAAGGGAATGGGATAGATAAAACCAACATTCAACAGCTTTTCTATCTTAGCCTTAATCACGGGTGCTTTTCTAGGATTCATTGCACGCAAGCGTTGTCGAACAGGATTAGCATTGGGGTAAGTTTTAATTTCATGTTCAACAATGCGAGGGTCGATACCTGGCATTTCCTCGTATGACCAAGCAAAGACATCACGAAACTCTTTGAATAGCTTAGTATACTCTTGAATCTCAGCATGGGAACATTTTGCCCCAATATAGAGATTCTCAATCTTGCCAGGATCGCGAGAGATATTGATAGGAATGGTAGGAGATGTATTCGCCATGTTTCCATCAGCCATCGAACAGGGAGAGCTCAGTGGAACTACGGGACTACCAAATCTCTCACTAAGAATCTCCCTAAAGTCTTCACACTCCAAATGTTCAAGCTCGAGAAGAAAATAAGATCTATGATGCAACTCTTCCCAAGGTGGCTCAACCCCAGACATGGCATCAATAATAGCTTCATCTAATGGAAAAACACTATTAAGGTAGTCATGTGCATGAGAAGACTCAACTGCCCATGTAGGCAGCACATATGGGTCCTCCTCCTCCATCCACGAAGAGGAAGGACTAGGCTTTGCAATACATTCAATATTCTCTTGATATTCTATCATTGCTGCAGGTAACGACATGTTTGTTCCGGTAGGATTACATGAAGGACCTGGTGTAGGAAGAATACAAGGATCTTCCATATGGGTAGTGCGAAAAGACACTGATCTCAATGAAGATGAAGCCCCATCGAAACTAGCCATGATCATAAGAACAGGTGCTGGACAACTAAAGCTTCCCATAAGGGATGGATACATGCCCACACCCACACTCCCAATTGCCAGCTGAGAGTGCTCGACAATCGGGATAGAAGCTCCCAAAGATGTGTTAACACATAGATTCTTGAATGACGTTTGATCAATCGTAAATATCTTCCCATTAAACAGAAAACATACAACTCGAAACAGAGAAGAAGCTACGGCTTGCATACTATACATCCAATTCCTACCCAGTAATAGATTGTAATCAAGGGGCGCATCAACCACCTTGACCTCGATCGCAACGGTCTTCCCTCCCAAATGGACCTTAAGAGAAGGAAGAATGTTGTGCAACCGAAATGATCTACCATCAAAAGCAGTCAACATGGTAGCGAATTTAGACAACTTAGGGGAACCCAAACCCTACCAACATGCCAAATATATCACAGAAGCAGCAACACCTTTGTCAATCATAGTGCGTTTGATGGTCATGTTCATACATTCTACATGAATCAAGAGAGACACATAGTAAGGAAAGCAAGGCTGTAGTCCCACGGTTTCAAATTTGATGATGGAGGAAGATTTATCATCATTAACACCAAGAGCAGAAAGAAAATCCTTCCTTTGTGAAGGACAACTCTGAAGTACTTCAAGTGCAGACATTGCACAAGGAGTGTGGCCCAAATCCTCGACAACTAAATAATTCTGGTCGGTTTGGGCATTAGGATTGTGCCCTGAACACTTAAGGACCCCCTTAGGAATACGAGGTGCAGCTTCAGGTTTATCCATAGGGTTTTCAATATGCAAAGGACTCCCAGGTTGAGTAGGTTCCTTTCCAAGGTCTGGTTGTGACGAACCATAGTCCTTCGCACGAGTCACAACCTTAGTAGCACGCACCATATTGATGCAACCATGACCACTACTAGCTTCCAACGGATTTTGATCTCCACTAGATTGATCATGGGTCATCGAGTTCATGTTTTGATTATGGGGTACAGGTTTGGTCAGCACAGCTGGGCCCTGTGCTATGAACCTCGAGGCTTCTTCTATATGAGGGCACAAGTGACTGAGGTGGTCATCCTTACACAATTTGCAAGGAAACTTAACCTTATGTTTAGATTGCTTGTCCCCCCCAGCATTGTGGGAATTCTTATCATTAGAATTGGCATTTTCATTCCTATTCCCACCCTTATGATTGTTCTTACCCTTCTTCGTATTCCTTTCGGGTTGCTGGTTACCCTTCTGGTCCAACTATTTCACGAAAAGCACACTCACCATTTGGGTGGGTTGAGACAAAGTCGTGGCTTGTCCCGAGGCAGATTGGTTGATAGAAAATTGACTCACCTATTTCACAATCGAATCTGCAGGTGTGGTACTCGTACACCCAACAATGCCATCGACATGTGGTCTAGGTTTGACCTTAGGGTCAAAACTAGAACGCGGAGCGTTACGAATGATCTCATACAACAAACCGGATTGAGCATAAATCAAATCCAATTCTTGTGCCCTAAAGATGGCTTTTTCCTCATTTTGAACTCCGGACGTAGAAACATCCTTCGCTATATAAGGTAGTAACGATTTAAGGAACCATTCGAGGAGAAACTCCAGCGGTATGAAGGCTTTAATCAATCGCTTTTGTCTATGCCACTCTTGGATATGGTCCGAGATATACGTGGCTTTGTCTTACTGAAATGTCGACAAGACTTCTGTACCAATGTTGTAACGCGCTGGTAGCTGGAAGTGGTTGAGAAAAGTCATAGCTAGTTCATCGAAAAAAATGAATGCCCCCCTAGGTAACTCTATGTACCATTTTGTTGCAGGCCCGGTGAGGGTGTGTTGAAACAGCCTTAAACGGATCAAATCTTCATGTAAGGAATTGGAAGAGCACCAAAGGTGAAATGTAGTAACATGCTCACTAGGATCTTCTCCTAGTTTTCCCTTGAATTTGGGAATGTTCGAGGGAATCTTGGTAGGGACAGCCGGCCAAGCCGGGTCATAAGATACCAGATCGTTCGTTAGTCTTGACAAGTCAGGAAAATTTAACGTTGTGAGGAAAGGGAGCCTAGGTTGACCAGGTTGATGCCACGCTCCCTGATAATTTTGGTTCACATAAGACTAATTACTGTAACCATCATGGCCATGGCCATAGTGCTGTCCTCCCATTTGACCCGTGTAGGGTGGCATGGAAGCACCATAATGTGGTGTACATTGACTATTTGGAGCTACAAATCCATAATTCGGTGAGTAAGCGGGTTGTTGATACCCATATTCATAAGGTGAATAACTCTATGCATACTGCGGTCCATAATATTGTCCATGAGAAGCTCCATAAGATGTCCCATGGGATGTCCCATGAGAGACTCTGTAAGTAGGAATATGAGGAACTCCCTGTGATAGAACATAGGATGTTCCAAAAGTAGGAATATGGCTTCTCAAGAAAACAGGAGGTACTTGACTCTGAGACACAACTATGTGAGTAGCAGCAGTATGAACATGACTAGTAGCAATATTCTGGCCTGAAGGACCACATGAATGAGGGAGAGAAATAGCATTCGAAGAACTAGGGATAGAGGACGAAGGTATATGTGAAGTAATGTAAGTGGTGTTCCCTATAGTCACTCGTCTTGGTTCTGGTATCCTAATAGGACTACTAACACCAGGTCTAGGACGAACATGTGATGTATCCTCCACCACTGGGATGCAGGGTGCAATGTGACTCATGTTCCCAAATCTCTCCACATGGAAAGGAATAGGAGTGCCCCCAGGTGTAGTGTTAGGTTCAAACTCCAACTCGGCATGGTGTGCTGGATCATGTGCAGGGATACTAGACATGCCATAACTAACATAACTAGTGCTCGCGGGTTCATGACGAGTCTCATTGCTTGGCATCCAATATCAGTGACCTGTGAATGAGGGATCATACCTAGAGTGTGCAGGTATATCAACTGAAGGATCGTACCTAGAGTGTGTAGGTATATCAGGTGAAGGATCATATACAGGAGTAGGATCTTCTTCCCCAACTTCATGAGGTGGAGAAGACAACTCAGGAATTTCATCTTCATGATCTCCCATCGTGTGTGAATCAATGTGATAAGTAGTCCACCTAGACCGCCTATTTCTCTATCCCAAAGGAGGAGGATATGTAGAAGGCGAAAGTCCTGCTAAACGAAGTGCCACACCCAAATCGACAATGACTCAAAACAAATTGAAAAGACTCTTCTAATTATGCAAACCCTAAGCAAGCTACCGTGCATAGAGCATACACCTATATAATATAAAGCCAATCACAAGTAAACAAGGGTAGGATATGTGAAATCCCAAATGAAGTGGGTATGTCTTGCCTAGAAGAGGCTTGAGACTCCCATACACCACAAGAAGAGGTTTGTAACCAATTATCGTGGTCCTTAGCTTCAGCGCATATAGCAACTGTGCTGTCCGACCCCAACCTAGCTAGGACACCTGTAGAATAACCCTTACGAAGTACATCCTTGATAACCTAGGTAAGGCAACTAAGGTCACCTCAATATAGTCAATGCTTAGGTGAACAGTCGCAGGCGGGATTGATCGTATGGGCAGGGTAGCAAAGCCCAAAAATCTCGAAAGAGCCCCCAGATACAAATACAATCCTGGAAATATCTCTAGTGCTACTTTGTTATGACTAGGGGTCATCCCAATCAATAACCGCTCACATTGCTTCATGCTTAACTCCCTTGTAAGAGGAGGATCCTAAGAAACACTAATTATACCAAGGAATTTCACACTCTCACTTGGACAGACACATACATGTTGTTGTTTAGTGGTCTTGGAGAATTTACTCACAATGAACTATTCCAAGACCCTAAAACCTAATCTTGTTGGTGTACCCTATCAAAGAAAATAGTGTAATCCATTTTAATTAAGTGTTGAATTTATTGGCTTCATTACTCAAAAAAGTTAGATGATCGTGCAACCAATGGTGTTATGACACAAACATGAAGTAAAATGCACACCTAACAATCATTGCAAATGCATTGTGTCAAATGAAAAACAGGGCATGCTACTACGTGAAATGCAAAATTTTCTTCAAATGACAAATGCAATCATTCCTATATGAAAGCCTAACTAGTACTTCTCTAAGCAAACCTAGTGCAAGTACCATGCAAAATGCAAAGTGCAATGATGCATAATGATGTAAAAGAAGCAAATATTTTTGGATTTTTTAAATAAAAATGAGATAATAAAGCAAAATAATGACTCTACCAGCTCTAGACTCTGCAAGCACTATCAAACATCACCCATGCAAAGCACTAAGGTAAAAGAGACCTAATGCACTAATCCCAAAACAAAAAATAAAAAATGCAATGACAAGAACATTCTTAAAAATTTTTTTTACCCTAAAAAGCGTGTCTGGTCAGAAACAGAGGTGTATACAAACTCTAGGAGCATCTAAGGAGACTCAACAATCATCAAAACTCACCCAACAACACTCAATATTCCTCTAAATGGAAAAACTCAAGGAATACGCGAGTGTGTGTAGAAAACCTGTGTATGTATGCATATATGTTAGTCAAAACCACGTGTACAAGCGACTGTGAGGCAAAAAATTGTGTATAGGAAGAAAAAGAGATAAAAATGAAGGCAAACAGATAAGCTGAGACAAAATTCACACCTATCAGACACTACCAGGAAAACATGCCCCTAGACCCGACTTAGAAATAGAGAAATCAGAGCAATTCAAGAACATTGAATGCCGATAAAAACTCCCAAAGGCAAAATGACTAGGAACTCATCAGTGGAGTTGCCAATTCTGTTACGGAGAGAAATTCCTATGGCTTGGGGTACCACAACAGACAAGTTGGCTCCAGAAAGCAATCATTTCCTATATGCAAGAGAAACCAAATATCTAACACCAAAGGATCTCGATGCGTACCTTATTTTGGACGATTGATGTAGATCCCCGTTGAGCTTTTCCACTCCAGCTTGTATTGATAAATTGCTATCTCAACACTTAGCAAACAAGACAAGCATGCTATATATAATTGTGTTAGACCTACTCTAGCATATATAATCAATAACATATAAGCATTTAAAAGCATCCATGGATTAAATACTCATTTAAATACACATTATTGGACAGGAAAAGATATTTCTATTGATATAAGACATAGATTACAATAGTGACAACCTCTATCGACACGTCTGCGAATCGGAGAAACTGAGTCCCCCACTTGGGCCTCCACAACTTCAATCCTCCATTTCTCGATAGCAAGCTCACAAGAAAAAGAAAAGATTGGGAAGAATACAAAAGTGCTCCAAGGGACAAAGGGATGCAGACTCAAGTATAAGCTCCGGCAACAATGGACTATAGTTTTCTTGCTCTTCAATTCCTCCCCTTCAATGTATCCAAAGGGTTCCTTATATAGCTCTTCAATGGGGTAATGGAAGGTCGAATCTGAGCGATCGCAAGGTATATGGAAGGCTAAGAGATAAGTGAGTCGAATCCACATCAAGGAAAACTCCAAAAGAATTTGGCCTTTTGCACACATCCCGATGTACACGGGTTTAAGGGTCAAATCCGCATATATACGCGAGAAAGGGATTACAAGTCACGTATGGCAATTATTGCATGTTTTTAGGGATGATCTTGGAAACATCAAAGGTACAAAAATGGTCCATGGGGTCTAAGGAGTCTGCAGAGGGATAGGGAAGGCCATAAAAGTGTGATTCACCATGCATGGTAAGATCAACTATAACAACCTTGATAATTATGGTTGCAACGAGAATACGGTGGTAAACAACATATATTCTAATTAAAGAAAATAATGAATTAATAATAAAGAACTTAATAAAAAAATAATAAATAATAATAGTAATAATAAATAAATTAAATGATAAATTAAATTATAGATAATAAATAAATAAAGATAAATAAACTAAAATCAAGCTAAATTAAGAAATCGTTTAAAAGAATAAATTAAGGAATGTGAACTAAAGTGAAACCCTAACTAATTAGAAAGGAATATAAGAACTAAAGATAACTAAAAAGTGGGTTGTTAAATAAAAATAAATAAATAAATAAATTAAAGTAACTTAAGAGTTAATTGAAAGTGATGCATGGGAATTAAATAAATGGTTAGTAAAAGCTAAGGAAATGGAAGAACGAGGGATTTTCATCTTCTTTTTCTTTGGTCTTGCCATTGTTTGGAGCTTGAACCCTTTGGGTGGCTTTGAGGTGACTATGCAAGAGTGTGGTTCAGTACGATGCGAGTGAGGTTAGGAGCCTCCCAACAACAACCTGGTGTCATACTTCCATTGCTAGCAAGGTTTGTCAGCCCAGTCGAGATCGGGGTTCCCGGGGGAATGAGAGTACCTGTTAGTGTATGGTTGGGAGGAAACCAATGGATCCAACACTATTTGAAATCCATCAACAATGACTGCAACATAGTGATGACAAAACGACCTTTGGCCTCATCCTCAAATGACAATGACTAACGATATGAACAGGTAAGTTCTTTTAATTTGTTAAAGTTGCACATGAAAATGTAATAGTTTAGTTGAATGGATGTATGTTGGTCTGTGTACGTATATCATGACCTTTTGTAAGTTTTTTAAGAAAAGATTTCCTTAATTTTTATCATATCTATAATTACTATATGCATACATGTTAGTTGTTTCTGTAAGACTCCGTGGACGGTCATTACAGACTGTTGTTTCTCATGGTGGTGTGGGTGATTAAGATTTATGTGACAATGAATTGAAAGAGAATGTATATAATCACATACAAAAATATATTGCAAGGAACACAATGATACCATAATATTATATTTTATTAAATGAATGAAACATAATAGATTGTAAAATAAATGTAGCTAGAATGGTGGTAGCTATATCTCTATGACGAGATGTGGAAACTATGCTCATTCATCACAATTTGATTAGAAAAGGAGGATGAAGGGATATTTTATCATAATAATGAGGGGAAAATCCATAAAAATCCATAAAAATAACCCTTGGAGATGAAACATAAAAAGGTTTTTGGGCTACGAGGTGGTTAGTTGATGTGTCAACTTCTCAGTGGAATACATTTTGCATATGATCTCCATTTAGGGAGCTTAGCAGTATGTTGGAAAGGTATAGATAAGGAGTAAACATTTATCCCATCTAGTAATTCTTACAGTTATGGATGGATTGATGAATATTTTTTTTTCATTTAGGGCCTCAAAATGACCTTGAAAGTTGTGGACATGAAAAAATCTAAAATGTTGCCAAACAAAAAGACATTGTTTTGAGCTAGTGGAATAACTATTGATGAAATTGTCACTGATGCAAATATTGACTTGCAGTGGCCCCACATGTTGTCATTGATGCCACCAAGTCCCACTTCCAGTTCCTTGTACCCCTTACAAAGTGGGTTTTAGCCTTGGATCCCTTACATAGTGGGTTTGTGCCTTGAAGCACCTTGTACCCAGTTGACAAGTTCCATGTACCCACAAGGATGGATCTTGGAGCTACCAACCTGTTGAAGACGCTGAATTCCCTACTGATGGTGATGAATACCCTGGAGATGGTTCTAAAACCTTGATGGACGATGGAGAACCCCTATATGGGTTCGAGAATCATTAATGACCCATCCTTTGGTCATTCATTCTTTGATGGTATCATAGTAACCCATGAGAAGACCCAGCTTCCCCACATATCATGCCATGATGGATCTTGAACCTTGAGGGTCTCCTAGTGTGGTTAAGGTGGTTAAATAATGCTAAGAAGCCTCTTTCTTGTTGAAGAATCCTTTATGAATCCCTTGGACCCACACTTAGTGGTTTAATGACCTTGCAACCCTTATTGGGGCCATGGAGCTCTTATATGATGATGACAACCTTGTATGGTCCTTGAAAGGCTATGGAACCCCTAATATGATGAATAAGCCCATGGAACCCTTGATGAAGACCTTGATACCCTTGAAAAGGACATGGATCCCACTACTTTCACTTGACATGGTTAGATGGAATGATGATGTGGTCTTTGGTGAATTAATGAAGTCATGGAACCTTGTGAAGACCTTGATTCCCATTTCTTGTACTTGATGTGGTTAAGGCACCCACACGCATATTGGCTTGATGATGGTCCATTTAGTGACAACCTTGAAGCCCATGATGGAACCTTTCACATGGAATTCCATTAAAATCCTTAGTGGCTCGATGCAACCCTATGAAGATGTGGAGGACACATTCCCATGAATTTTAAATGATGTGGTTGAATTTGAAGGATGTTTTAAAATAAAAATAATAAAATTACATAAGGTTGACCATTGAGGTGGCAAGAAAAATAATAAAAATACATAAGATTGACCATTGAAGTGGTAAGAAGTTTGAAGTCCTTGGTCATACATATGGATTATGTGGTGGACACCCTATTGTATGAAAAAGAAAATACATGCAATTCTTTGGTAAGATTTAACCATTGAAGTGGTAAGAATTTTGTGTGACAATTAAAAGTCAAATTAAAAATTGAAACTACAATTTTTAATTAAAAATTAAAATTCTTACCACTCTTACCTTTGAAGACAAGTCAACCAACATGAAATATGCCTAGTTTAATGTGTATATAAAAACATCCAAAAACAGTCAATTATGGATGTACAGAAGTGAATTTGTGGAGATTGATCTAATGTTTTTTTTGTAGTAGCAGAGGAGCAGTTCGTTTTTACAGAGAAATATTTGGGCAACTTCACTAAAATTGGCGTAACTCTCTCATACAGAATCATAATTACAAAATTCTTTGCTCTTTGGAAATCTTGTTACGAGGGATATATGGTAACATGATATAGAATTTCTTTTGGTTTGTCTATTGTTTCTTCATATTGTGATATTCAGAAAGGTATGGTTCATTCTTCTGGGTTTCTCTTGTGATGACACATGTCTCTCATGGATAGAGTTCATCTTTGATCTTAGATGTGAGCTTCTATATTGGTATATATATTGAAGTCATTGAATTTGTTGTGGAGGCTATGATGATGATGTTTCATACCTTTATGCTATGATATGATACACTTTATGATGATAATGCATGTGATAATGATGTACACTTTATGATGTTGATGCACTCCTATAAAATATGATGTACATGCATACCATAGTGCGATGACACTATCCTATGCACTGCGATGTATACTTGATGTTGATGATGCATAAACAGTGCACACTAAGATGATAATGATGTATATTTGATGATGTGGATTCATACCTTATGACGATGATGCATACCTATGATGATGATGCATACCTATGATGATGATGCATAATGATGCATGCCTTATGGTCAGTGAAAGCAGCACATAATTACTTTTTTAGTAATTGTGTATGATGAGGTGTGTAATGATGTACATGAGAATAAGTAATGAGCATCAGATATGAGCAGTAGTGATGAGTAGTAGTGATGAGAAGCAGAGATGAGCATCAATGATGAGTAGCAGTGATGAACATCAGAGATGAGCAATAATGATGAGCAGCAGTGATGAGTAACAGTGATGAGAAGTAGTGATGAGCAACAATGGTGATTATATCAACCAACAGAGTGATGAGTAGAGATTGATGTGTAGAGTAGAGGTTGGTTGTGTAGAAGAGACATATGATTGGTTGCAAGAAGAATATTCCATTCAAGGATTGGAATCCTCAAACCATTCTTAGTTGGAGCTAAGAAAACCAGGTTGGGTTTTATTATGTATTAACCTATCACAGTAATCTAGGGACTAAAACATAGTCTCATAAGATATTTTAGACAATTAAGCATGAAAATGGCATAATGGTGCTACTTGGAGTAGCAGCTCTATATAATCAAAATGAATAATGAATAATACAATACAATGATCATGCAAGATGCATGAATTCCAAGACAATTCAAATTACTAAGGAGGTAATTCGAATTGAATGAATGGGTGTAGCTTAACTGACTGTTAGCCACAATAAACACACCTAGTTAACCAACTGATCAAGTCTAGATTAACTCAACTGAGTCCTAACTGAAGTCAGGCTGCAATAGATGACTAAGTCTAACCGAAAGTAGCTCAGACACATGTCACTACATGCCAACTAACAAGTGGTAGTGCATCATTAACTCCAAGGAACCTCGATGAGGTTAATAGAAGTTAAACTGGTCATCAAAGGTGGTTGGAGGCACCCTAGTTGACTCCATTTCATAAATATTAATAAAAAAAATCAATATAATGAGTGGAGGCATGTTCACCACTTAGATTAACTGATTGTAACAATCAATTAGTAATTAGGTGCATTTATGACACTCAGATCACCCCTGGAGTGCTCCTTGTTTGAAGGAGGAAGCCCAGTTAGCCTCCTCGAATGAAGGAGAAGGCTTAGTTGGCCTCCTTGACTGAAGGTAGGCATGGGTGTGCTCATACCGATATCATAGTGTGCTCATCTGATGCTGATTAAGTCAATAAAACTTAGGATAGTGGTTTAACAAGGCCAAATTGACCAAATTAAGTGTGCATGTTGGGTAAATGTCTCCAACACCCCCCCTTAAGATATACTTAGGAGAAGTAAAATAAAGTGCATGAAAATGATAGGGCTCCGGAAACAAAGGCCATAGGTCACCCTGTACAATACTGAAAGTCAAACAATGCTAAAAAAAAAATCTAAGTGAGGAAAAAAGGGAAAACCCCCTGGGAACCCCCCCCCCCCCCTCCTCAAGATGAACACTGAAAGTAGTCTGATCACCCTGATGAACTCACCCCCAAAAGTTAACGGAGGTAAGTGAACTTATTTTTTGAAAATATCTCGGTGAAGATGTCTACAATTTTCTGATCAGTGGGGTAGTCTTAAAGAATGATGGTCTGGTCATGCACTAACTCTCTGATGTAGTGCATGTGTATCTCTACATGCTTGGTCCTCTTCCTGGTAACTGGATCTGTGGATATCTTAATAGCACTTTGATTTTCACAAAAAAGGACAGTGGAAAAAGTACTACTGAGATCAAACTCTGAAAGAATTCCTTGCAACCAAACAACTTGGATACAAGCATTCACCACTCCTCGATACTCGACCTCTGTTGAAGACAATGCTATGGCAGTTTGCTTTTTGCTAGACCAGAAAATGGCCCACCACCAAACATGAACAAATATGTGGAAGTAGACTTTTGATCAATATAATCACCCTCCTAATTGGAATCTGTGTAACCAACCAGCTCTAGCTAGGAGTCTGCAGCATAGTGAATGCCATAGGTCCTGGTTCCCTGAATATACTAGAGGATCCTCTTGGCTTCCTTCCAATGAAGTTCATGAGGCTTCTGCATGTATCTTGACACAACATTCATGGAATAACAGATATCAGGCTCAGAATGAGTCAAGTAGATCAAGCTACCTATCAGCTGTCGATAAATAGTGCAGTCCATGGGAGGTGTGCTTTTTCCTTCTTCAAGGATGACCCCTGAAAGGAAAGGGAATGGAGCAGCCTTAAATTCAGCCATGTTAAAATTTAATAACAAGTCTAATATGTATTTGTACTAAGTGACGATTATCCCATCAATATTTTTCTCAATTTAGAGCCCCAGAAGTAGCTTCAAGAGCCCCAAATCACTCATTTCAAATGCATTGTGGAGAGTAGTTTTGATGATTGAAATAGAAGTAACTGTGCTACCTGTTATCCCTAAAGTTGAACCTAGAATATGGGATTCAAGCTTAAGGAAATCTTGTTTAAAAATGTACAAATCAAATGAAATCAAACTGAAAACATAATCTAGTATGAAACCAAGGCTAATGAAACTATAAAGAACTAGGCTGGTATAACATGAAATCTGTAAGTGAAATCAAACAATGATTGGCGAAATAGGATAATATAAAATCAAAGTTGTTTGTACAGATCATACAATTATAAGTGGACTAAATTGGTATGAAATCAAAAGCTGTAAAAAGCATCACACAGTTTACAATAAACTAAGCTGGTATATGTCACACACTGGTATAATATAAGTATTTGTAAGAAAATCAAAGCATTGATGAAAATGCACGATGGTAGGTCAATCAGAGCTACAAGATAATACACAGGGACTTTATAACATGAGATAAAACACAGAGTTCAATATCAAGGTTACTATGATCATAAAGACAAGAAGTGAAACTACCTATGTTTTCCACAGTGTAAAGATAATTGTATCTCACAATAAGAATTAATACAATGGGATGTAAAGGACCATGTGCATAATAAAATTATCAGAGAAACAATTCATAAGACATATAGGCAAATCATCATCATGTTTCATTCAAAAATAGAACATGTATAGAAGCTGCATAAAGTCTATGTCATACAGCCAAAGCTCCAAACAGGGCTTGCATTCTCCAAAAGTTGCCAACCTCTAGTCCCCTCATCGAGACCCCCTTCTATACAAAAATATTCTATCCATAAAATAACTATAGATCCTATATCCAAGGATCGAACCTCCTCCAAAATTGGGAAGTTAATCCCTTAAAAAAAAAGTATTAAATTACAAGTGTCATACATGTGTCAAAAAGAACAACATAAGTTCAAAATCAAATACAATTTAACACCTAAAGGCTTATAGAAGCCTCTGCTAATGTAGCTAGGTCACTAAGAACCTGAGAACGCCTTTGAAGTCTAGAAAATTCAACATCTTTATCCTTTTCCTTGTTCTGGGCTTGTTTTCTTTGCATAACTGTTTACAAATCTTCTTTTTTGAAGCTATGCTTTTCAACATATTACTAAGTTTCTCTGGGTTCTCGTTTGTGCAGGGTGTTTCAGGGCAGAAACTTTCTTTGATGGGTTTATTAACAACATTCTCTTCTTCATTCTCAACCTCCTGGACTGTCTTTTTAGGGCTTGTTGCTTGTTGGTTAGCATCATCCAACATTCTTTTACGTTTCTCCTTAGGGTTGTCCCTAAACCCTAACTCTACTAGCAGGGATTCCCAGGTTCTTTTCTCCCTCTGTAACTGAGTTACAATCAACAATTTGATCAATCCTTGGTCATAAACAGAGCGGGTTGTATGGTGAGGATGACTTTGAACCTTGGCTATCATCTTTTGGAGAATTTTAAGTAAATAAAATGGGATATTTACCTGTGTATTTCCATTGATATGCATTAACAGTTTTAAATGGCATTTTAATATTCTATCATATCGTCCATCATAGGTAATGTAATTCTGTATCATCTCCAGAGGGATCCTCCATCCTGTTTTCATCCTACTAACATGCACCCCATTTTTCCAATCAAGATTTTCACCTCCTGGGATCAAGAATTCACTGAAGTCTTCTTTAAAATCTTGCTGTTTAAACCATTTTTCACCTTCTGCAGGAACACCTATGGCCTCAGCAACAAAGTCCTCATTGAATCTAATAGTTAGGCTTTGCAACTGAACCCTATAATCTCTGTAATTTTCAATAAATAGCAAGGTCATTTGTGAATGGTAACCCTGTAGTTTTTCACAAAAATTGAACCATCCAGACTTCTGCATAAGCTTGGCAGACCTAGGAAATTGTTTTATCCAGTCTGTATTACTTGGTTCCAGCCTGCAAATGAAACCACCAGGTTTTATTTTAACTGTAGCCTCTGGTTCTTCTTCATCGCTTCCCTTTGACATTTGAAACCCTAAAGAGATTCCAACTCTACTGTGTGGAGCAACGGGCTTTAAATCTCAAACAAAAACACATACATTCTACTGCAGTTATCTCTGTGGTAAATCTTCAGTTCGTGCTAGTATTTATCCTGTGAATAATGCACCTATGTTTGTGCTGGTTCTAATTTGATTACTTTACAGGCTCGACCGAATGAATATGACAGCAAAAATACAACCCAAAAAGGTTCGTAGGTCTTACCCCTGAGCCTCCTCAAACCTTTAAATCAAAGCCTTCACGCTATATTGTCCTGAACATGGAATTTTATACTGCAGCTGTGTGCTCAAGAAAAGCAGTGCTGTAACTACGTGCTTAGAAATGCAAGGAAGCATATATATACTGTATTCCAAACCTGAAACCACAAGCCCTAGAGTTGAAAACAAACCCTAATTTCCTGAACCCTACAAAATGTTGCTCGTCACCCATGGAGATATACAGTAAACCAATGATCCTGCGAATACCCTTCTTCAGCAGAATAATGAAAGAAATCTTGGGAAAAATGTGCATTAAATTGATTTTGCCACGATCAATGTTAGTATTCATCACATGAACTGTTCAAACTTCGAAATGACAACACATGTACCTTTCCATAAATGCCACCATACAACTCATCATTTCGCGGACAGGGATACATTTTTGTTTAAAATATGTCCATACCGAACGCCCTATATTTATGAATATGATAAAAGCTTATTATAATTTTATATTCCATGAAATAAATAATAAATTTTTCAATAAAATACCATTTGGACATTCTGCCATTAGAAATTAAAATGCTACCAGTTCACAATATGTTGCCAGTTTGGATAAACGCTGCCAGCTGTAAGAATTCACCATATAACATATACTCTTTTGCACATACATGGGCTCATAGTGAATGAATGAAAATTTTGATGATTTTAGGTAAAAAAATGAACCCTAATGGTGAGCAATCAATCATACAATATAAAACAAAGCAAAACTAAAACACTAAAAGTCAAAACATAATAAAAAATTTGAAAACAAACATGTGAAACAACCTTAGAGATAACATTTGGCTTTGTCTAGGGATAAAGTTTTCTTGAGAAACTTTGAGAACATGCTGACCAGTGCCTTCAAAAAGTGTGCTAAGGTCACTTCTGACTTATTGGAATGGAGTCTTATTTGCAATAAAATGATATATACAGTGACTATGTACAATAACACCTTGTCTTTCAATATGTGTAAAAATGTTTTAAGAAGCGCCCATTAATTGGACCTGCAATCTCTTCACCTTTTAGATTTTGTAAGACAAAAGTATTATTTCCAAGGATCTTTTTGATTGAAAAAGGCCCTATCCATAAGTTATCAAATTTCCCATGCTTAC
Source organism: Pseudotsuga menziesii (assembly GCA_001517045.1). Lineage (NCBI taxonomy): Eukaryota > Viridiplantae > Streptophyta > Pinopsida > Pinales > Pinaceae > Pseudotsuga > Pseudotsuga menziesii. Next base: position 118,108 of record LPNX011087317.1, on the reverse strand, counting down.
CTTTTTCATCCTTTCTTGCATCCCATCTGAGAACGAGATCACCAATTGCAAACACCTCTTTTTAACTTTTTTTATCAAAGTTGTCTTTCATTTTCCTTTGATGTTTCTCAGCTGTATCCTTGATGGCTTCCCTCTCCTACTGCAACTGCACTATCTGGAACATTCTTCTCCTGATATTATCTGGCTCTTCTTCAATTTCATGAATAAACTTAATGACTGGGGATACTAATTGAACAGGGAAAACAACATCAGTCCCATAAACCAGTTGGAAAGGGGATGTCCCAATTGATTTTTTAATTGTTACTCTATCAGCCTAGAGAGCGAATTTTAGTTTGCTGTCCCAACTTCGTTTGTTCTCAAACAACATTTTCTTGATACTATTTACAATGTTTTTGTTGCTAGATTCTGCTAATCCATTTCCTTGTGGATAGTATGGTGTGGATTGTTTAAGGATAATGTTGTTTTCTTGACAAAAATTCACCATATTTTTTGATTTGAAAGCAGGGGCATTATCAGTGAGTAATTTTCTAGGGCATCCAAACCTACTCAGAATGTTTTCTTGAAGGAAAGTAATTATAACCTGCTCTGTTGCTCTCCTTGTTGGCACCGCTTCCACCCATTTTGTGAAGAAATCAGTAGAAGTCAAGATCCATTTATGCTGTCCACTAGAGGGAGGATGAATTTCACCAATAAAGTCTAGTCCCCATTGCTGAAATGGACCATTCACAAAAATAGGTTTTAGAGGTAAGGACTGAAGCTTTTGCTTACCTGCAAATTTCTGACATTCGATACATGATCTAACCTGATGATATACATCTGAAAACAAGGTAGGCCAGTAGTATCCTGCTCTCAAGATTTTGAAGGCAGTTGCCTTCCAATAGTTATGTCCTCCACAAACTCCACTATGCAACTATGCAATCACAACATCAACTTCATACTTCTCCAAACATTTCAATAGTATTCCTCCTGGATCCTTCCAATACAAAATCTGATCCATTAAAACATACTTCATGGATTTTAGTTTTAAGGATCTGCATTCACTCCTGTTCAATTCAAGAGGGCACTGTAAATACAAAAGGAAATACACAACATCCTTATACCAATCAGATTCATCATACCTGTTATAAACCTGCTCTTTACTGTGCTCTGTTGTCATAATCTGCTCTGACTGTTCTGCCATGACATGAAGATTCAAAACCTGACAATTTGACTCTATCAGAAGTTTAGCTAGTCCTTGTCCTTTTACCAACTTTGTTGGCTTTATTTCTATGTCATATTCCATGACCTTATCTATCCATCTGCCTCTCTTTCCTTCGCTGTCAGGATGTACTAGTATCTCCTTGACTGCTGCATTTGGGACATATGCCACAACCTTAGAATGTAAAACATATATTCTAAAGAATTTAAGGGCTTTAACTAAGGCATAGGCCTGATTTTCCATTATATTATATTTCAGCTCAGAGTCTCTTAATGTTTTACTGAAGAATGATATTGGCTGTTCCAAATTATCAGAGTTCTTTTGTAACAATACAGCAGCAATAGTGTCTTCTGATGCAAATGAGAATATTGTGAAATCTTTTGTATAATCAGGAGCTATCAGCACTGGGGCTTCTATCAATGCTTGTTTTATGTTTTCAAATGCTTGTTTAGCCTGTTTAGACCACTTAACCTCACTATCCTTTTTAAGCATTTGAGTGATATGCTTTACTATTTCTGCAAAATTTGGAATAAACCATCGTAAAAAGTTGATTTTTCCAACAAAGGATTGAATTTATTTTTTGTTTCTGGGAATGTTGATTTTTAAGATAGCCTTGACTCTTTCTGGATCTATCTTTATTCCCTCAGCAGAAACAATATGGCCTAACAGTTTGCCTTCTGTCAGGGCAAAGTGAGACTTTTTAGGATTTAGTGATAAACCAAACTTCCTGCATTTGACAAAAAATTGTCTTAGGTGTTTAAGATGATCTTCATCAGACTTAGAAAAGACTGTGATGTCATCTTGGTAGATCACAACAAACTTTTCATTTTCACCCACAAAAGCTATATCCATAGCCCTCTGAAAAGTAGCACCTGCATTCATGAGCCTAAAAGGCATTTTGCATACATAAAGGTTCCCCAGGGCGTGGTAAATGCTGTTTTTTCTCATTCCTCTAGCTGAACTACAATCTGGTTATAGCCAAAAAATCCATCAATCATTGACATTTTGTGAGCACCTACTGCCCTCTGCAAAATTTGATCTATCTTAGGCAATGAATAGTTATCCCTAAGGCATGATCTATTCATAAGGCATGATCTATTCAAGTTCCGGAATTCCACACATAACCTTATCTCTCCATTCTTCTTCCGTACAGGGACTAAATTAGCAACCCAAGATGAATACCTTAAAGGCACAATGATTTTTGCATCTAACAGTTTTTTCACCTCTTTTTCAATTATTGGCAGCAATGCTGGATTTAACCTTCTGAGCTTCTGTTTGAAAGGTTTAGTGTTTGGTTTAAGAGGGATTTTGTGCTGAATTATGCTGGTATCATATGTTTTTAAATCCTGATAAGACCAAGCAAAAATATCCCTATATTCTTTCAGTAAACCAATATATTTTCTTCTTTCTTCATCTGACAGCAATTTTGACAGTTTTATCATCTTAGGCTCATTTTCAGAACCAATGTTATATTCCATAACATTTTCGTCAATAGTCTGTAAGGTGGGTTTTGTCAGTGTATCATCTTTTGAAAACAGTCTTTCTAAAGGAACAAGTCCCTTAGGAATGGAATTCCCTTTTAACTCAACAATTTTATGATCGACAATTGAATTATTTGTGCAAGGTTCATTTTCTACCCATTTTGAATCCTGTTCATGATCAACAATATCATCTAAAAATTCACCTACTAATTCCAGAAATTCTTTTATTTCCTGATCATCATTAAAGACTTTCCAATGTTTAGTATTATATAGGACAACAGGTCTGTATCTTACATCAATTGGGTATTTCAGATGAGTTATCTTTGGGATTTTGAAATAAGCTGCTGCTAAAGCTAAGGAATCAGCTGTCTCATTATATTCCCTGGGGACAAAAGTGATATTGAAGGCTATGAAGAAATTTTCAATTAGATCCCAAACCTCATTCCTATAAACTTTCAATAACTATTGTTTTACTTGGTACACATTTTTTACTTGCTGGATTATTAATTCGGAGTCGCCAAATACAGCAAGTTCCTTAATGCCCAAGTCTTTTGCTGCTCTTAACCCAAGGATCAAAGCCTCATATTCAGCAGTATTGTTTGTTGTTTTAAATTCCAATTTGTACATAAGGGAAATAAACTCACCTCCTACTGAAATCAATAGTACTCCTGCTCCTGCCCCCTCTTTACTTGATGCCCCATCGAAATACATTTTCCACAAACCATCTGGTTCTTCTCTCTTTACCTAAACTGGGATGTATTTTTGTACTTGTAAAACTCCTTCATTTTCATCATTCAATTGCAACATACAAGAACAAAGATTTTCATCAATTGAATAGATCGGATGATTATTAGGGTGTCTACTGTCACTTACCAAATATGCCATCTGTACCTCTCTATAAAGTCTTCTGAATTCTCCCCCAAATACTGGAATTGTAGCATATGAAAGATCCATCTGCAGAGTTCCTCCCACATTCTTTGCCCAGGATCTAGACAATAACATTCCAAATTTAGGAGAAATATCTGCTATAACAATATCCATCAATACACTTTTCATAGGTACTTGGGTTAAATTCACCACCAAATCCTTGATTACCCCAATACATTTCACTGCCCTAGAATAAAATGCATACAAATCATGGTATGGCTTAGTAACACTCAGTCCTAAGGCTTCCATGACTGATTTTGGCATGAGGTTATGTGAAGCTCCTGAATCTAGCAAACAATTATGCAGCAACTGGTCATGTATGGAAAAGGTTACATAAAATGGAGGAGGATATTCTGAATTGTCATTAGGCTGATCAAAAGTTTTTGACCCTACAATGATAGTAGATTTTTCATCCTGAAAATTAATCTCATCAGAAGGGATAGGATTAGAATTCATTGCATTGCTGAAAGTTTTAAAAGTTGCCTCCCTGTAAACATCACTTCTAATCAATTCTGTCAAAGGCACATGGATCTTCACCTTATTAAGCTCATGTTCAAAACTGAAACCACTAATAGATTTATTAACCTCCTCTTGGTTCACTACTTCATCGTTTCTCTGATTTACAATTTGTTTCTGATTTGCAGACAAATTTTGTTTAAGAGGAAAAGCTTTCACCACTTTATTGGTTTGTGCTGCATGTTTTACCCCTAACCTTAGACCATATGATTTTTGTGGCAGTTCTTGACAGACCTCTGGCATAGACATCTGATAGTCCTCTTCTTCATATTGATCTATTTCTGTAGCATATTGATAATCAGATCTAGTTAGAAAATGAGAGGAAGAAGAATCACCATCAAATTGACTAATATTATGTTCTTCTGTTTCCAAATCATCTAACTCTCCTTCATCAATTTCATATGATTCATCACCATCTGACATTATTGTTTTGAAAAGGAGGTTGAATCCTTTGTTCTTCATTTTCTTGTCTGTCTCTCTGTATATCATTATTTTGTCTTTCTCTTGGGAAAAACCTAGGGGCAAAAGGTCTTCTGAACTGAATCTGATTTTTATCACCTTCAGGCATGGGTTTATTCTGATTTCTATTTCCCATTTCCAATCTATCAATCTTAGCAGACAAACTTTTTATGATTTTACTCATTTCATCCATTTTGCTATCTGATGACCTTCCTATATGATTGGATGTAATGATTTCTTTCTTGCCTTTTCTGTCCACAATTTGGTGTTCTGTTTCTTCTTTTAGTTTGTTTGAGGCCAAAATGTTTGACTCTACTTCTAATGCTGCACTTTGCATGTTTTGAAGCGGATCAGATTTTCTTTCTCTTAACAGCAAAGAAAACTCAGGATTAAATGAATTTTCATAAGCTAACTTTGCTGCTGTCTCAGTAGGTTTTATTTCAGCTGGAATCTTACTGTACATCTTGTTAAATCTTTTAGAAAAATCTCCCACGGCTTCACCCTTTTTTCTTTTTAAAGATTCAAACTATGTCTGGTAATACAAATAGTCTTTAGTGTCCCCCCACTGTTTCATGAATGCTTCTTCTAAGGCATCAATGCCATCTATGGAGTCTGGTGGTAATAACCTAAACCATTTTCTAACCTCACCATCTAAACTTTGAACAAAAACCCTCATCCAAACATCAGTATGTTCAAAATTGTGATTATCTGCAAAACTACATAATTTATTCCAATGTTCTTCTGCAGTAGCCTCTCCCTGGCCATCGAACTTCGGCAGGTACTTTTGATAATCTCCTCCTGGGAGAGCATTGAGTGCCTGAGGTAAGACAAGAGGGGCATATCTTGCTTCTACCATAGCAGCCATTCGATATCGAGGCTAGGCCATTGTAAGCTGAAGGCTACTTGACTGTTGTGATGAGGGAGACGATTTACCAGGATTTAATTGATTGACTGGGATAGTCTTGACCAAAGGAGTATGGATTGAAGATAAAGATGTGGTTCCTATTTGCAATGTTTCAAGCTTGACCTTTTCTGACAGCAAAGGATTTGTAAAGACTTGGAAATTGTCAACTCGAGAAGGGGTAAATAACAGGTCTAACTCCTCTCATCCTTTTTTTGAATGTGGATTCAAGGAAGGAACTGGAAAAGATGCAGATTCAGGGATCTCTAAAGCTGTAGGCTGTTTGAATTTCTCTGATGAAGTAGAAACTAGATTTCTCATAGCCTCCTTTAATAATTGCTCAGGATCTGAGACTCCTGGATTCAAAGGGGATGAGGGATTTCCTCGAGTCCCTATCTTCTTTGAAGCCACTGTAACTTCTTAAAAGGTGACTGAATGTTGTCTATAATAGGTTTGACTGATTCTGCTCACCCTACAAAATCAATTCCATAAAGATGTCGATTACCTAGGGAAGATATCTTTTCCTTTGTCCATTCCCGGCAACGGCGCCATAAGATGTTATCCCTAAAGTTGAACCTAGACTACGGGATTTAATATTAAGGAAATCTTGTTTAAAAATGTACAAATCAAATGAAATCAAACTGAAAACATAAGCTAGTATGAAACCAAGGCTAATGAAACTATAAATAACTAGGCTAGTATAACATGAAATCTGTAAGTGAAATCAAACAATGATTGACGAAATAGGCTAATATAATATCAAAGCTATTTGTATAGATCATACAATTATAAGTGGAATAAACTGGTATGAAATCAAAAGCTGTAAAAAGCATCACACAATTTACAATAAACTAAGCTGGTATATGTCACACACTGGTATAATATAATTATTTGTAAGAAAATCAAAGCATTGATGAAAATGCAGGCTGGTAGGTCAATCAGAGCTGCAAGATAATCCACAGCGACTGTATAACATGAGATAAAACACAGAGTTCAATATCAAGGTTACTATGATCATAAAGACAAGAAGTGAAACTGCCTATGTTTTGCATAGTGTAAAGATAATTGTATCTCACAATAAGAATTAATACAATGGGATGTAAAGGACCATGTGCATAATAAAATTATCAGAGAAACAATTCATAAGACATATAGGCAAATCATCATCATGTTTCATTCAAAAATAGAACCTGTACAGAAGCTGCATAAAGTCAATGTCATACAGGCAAAGCTCCAAACAGGGCTTGCATTCTCCAAAAGTTGCCAACCTCTATTCCCCTCGTCAAGACCCCCTTCTATACAAAAATATTCTATCCATAAACTAACTATAGATCCTATATACAAGGATCGAACCTCCTCCAAAATTGGGAAGTTAATCCCTTAAAAAAAAGTATTAAATTGCAAGTGTCATACATGTGTCAAAAAGAACAACATAAGTTCAAAATCAAATACAATTTAACACCTAAAGGCTTCTAGAAGCCTCTGCTAATGTAGCTAGGTCAATAAGAACCTGAGAACGCCTTTGAAGTCTAGAAAATTCAGCATCTTTATCCTTTTCCTTGTTCTGGGCTTGTTTTCTTTGCATAACTGTTTACAAATCTTCTTTTTTGAAGCTATGCTTTTCAACATATTACTAATTTTCTTTGGGTTCTCGTTTGTGCAGGGTGTTTCAGGGAAGAAACTTTCTTTGATGGGTTTACTAACAACATTATTTTCTTCATTCTCAACCTCCTGAACTGTCTTTTTAGGGCTTGTTGCTTGCTAGTTAGCATCATCCAACATTCTTTTACCTTTCTCCTTAGGGTTGTCCCTAAACCCTAGCTCTGCTAGCAGGGATTCCTAGGTTCTTTTCTCCCTCTGTAACTGAGTTAGAATCAACAATTTGATCAATCCTTGGTCATAAACAGAGCGGGCTGTATGGTGAGGATGACTTTGAACCTTGGCTATCATCTTTTGGAGACTTTAAAAAAAATAAAACAGGAGATTTACCTGTGTATTTCCATTGATACGCATTAATAGTTTTAAATGGCATTTTAATATTCTATCATATCGGCCATCACAGGTAATGTAATTCTGTATCATCTCCAGAGGGATCCTCCATCCTGGTTTCATCCTACTAACATGCACCCCATTTTTCCAATCAAGCTTTTCACCTCTTGGGATCAAGAATTCACTGAAGTCTTCTTTAAAATCTTGCTGTTTAAACCATTTTTCACCTTCTGCAAGAACACCTATGGGCTCAGCAACAGAATCCTCATTGACTCTAACAGTTAGGCTTTGCAACTGAACCCTATCATCTCTGTAATTTTCAATAAATAACATGGTCATTTGTGAATGGTAACCCTGCAGTTTTTCACAAAAATTGAACCATCCGGACTTCTGCATAAGCTTGGCAGACCTAGGAAATTGTTTTATCCAGTCTGTATTACTTGGTTCCAGCCTGCAAATGAAACCACCAGGTTTTCTTTTAACTGTAGCCTTTGGTTCTTCTTCATCGCTTCCCTTTGACATTTGAAACCCTAAAGATATTCCAACTCTACTGTGTGGACCAACAGACTTTAAATCTCAAACAAAAACACATACATTCTGCTGTAGTTATCTCTGTGGTAAATCTTCAGTTCATGCTAGTATTTATCCTGTGAATAATGCACCTATGTTTGTGCTGGTTCTAATTTGATTACTTTACAGGCTCGACTGAATGAATATGATAGCAAAAATACAACCCAAAAAGGTTCATAGGTCTTACCCTTGAGCCTCCTTAAACCTTCAAATCAAAGCCTTCACGCTATATTGTCCTGAACAGGGAATTTTATACTGCAGCTGTGTGCTCAAGAAAAGCAGTGTTGTAACTACGTGCTTTGAAATGCAAGGAAGCATATATATACTGTATTCCAAACCTGAAACCACAATCCCTAGAGTTGAAAACAAACCCTAATTTCCTGAACCCTACAAACTGTTGCTCATCACCCATGGAGATAGACAGTAAACCAATGAGCCTGCGAATACCCTTCTTCAGCAGAATAATGAAAGAAATCTTGGGAAAAAGTGCATTAAATTGATTTTGCCACGATCAATGTTAGTATTCATCACATGAATTGTTCAAACTTCGAAATGATAGCACATGTACCTTTCCATAAATGCCACCATACAACTCATCATTTCGCGGACAGGGATACATTTTTGTTTAAAATATGTCCATACCGAATGCCCTATATTTATGAATATGATAAAAGCTTATTATCATTTTATATTCCATGAAATAAATAATAAACTTTTCAATAAAATACCATTTGGACATTCTGCCATCAGAAATTAAAATGCTGCCAGTTCACAATATGCTGCCAGTTTGGATAAACGCTGCCAGCTATAAGAATTCACCATATAACATATACTCTTTTGCACATACATGGGCTCATAGTGAATGAATGGAAATTTTGATGATTTTAGGTAAAAAATGAACCCTAATGGTGAGCAATCAATCATAAAATATAAAACAAAGCAAAACTAAAACACTCAAAGCCAAAACATAATAAAAAATTTGAAAACAAACAAGTGAAACAACCTTAGAGATAACACTACCTGTAACCAGTAAGTCATCAACATATAAAACAATAATAATCAAATGACCACCATACTTCTGTATATACACATTTAGATCTGATTTACACCTTTGTAATTTTTGTGAGAGAAGGAATGCATCCATCTTGGAATACCACTCTCTCGGGGCTTGTTTTAACCCGTATAGTGACTTCTTTAGTTTGAAAACCAAAGATGGATCAGAAATGTAGCCATGAGGATTCTTCATGTATATATCCTCATGAATATCTCCATGCAAAAAGGTAGACATAACATCCATACGATGTACTTCCCAGTGCTTAGATGCAGAAATCGCCAAAACTAGGCGGATGGAGTCCATTTTTGCAACCGGTGCAAAAGTCTCATGGTAGTCCACACCTTGGACCTGGGAGAAACCTTTTTATACCAGAATTCCCTTATATTTTCAGGTTGTTCCATCAGCATCAACCTTATTCCAAAAGACCCACTTGCATTGAACCAATTTCCTCCCCGGAGGAAGAGAAGCTAGCTCCTAAGTAGTGTTTTTCTGAAGAGAATTCATCTCTTTGTCCATGGCAACTTTCCATCTCAGATCCTTTCGAGCATGGTTGTAAGAATTATGATATGAAATTATCATTAAATAACAAGATTTGGACAAAAAATAATCAGGACAAGAGAGTGCAATACCTTCTCTTTGGAAATCAAACCATGTTCTCCTTGGATCATCTGGATTTCCAATGTTATCACCTACGGAGGAGAGTGTCTATCGAGCCCAAGTTGGGAGATGATTTTGTACTTCAAGTTCTGATTCAGCATCTGATTTTTTCTGTTCACCAATATCAGAAATTAGAGGACCCAAATCATGGTCATCACCCCCAATTGCATCATCCAAATATTTAGTAGAATAGGAAGGAAGTTCAACATTTTTCTCCTTCACTAGTTCTATCTCTTGAAGAGGCTCATCGAACATGACACTCCTTTCAATGATGATATGTTTTGTTCTAATATCCAGTAGCTTGAAAAATTTAGATTCATCAGGATATCCAATAAACAGACATTCGATGCTTTGTGGTTGCAAAGACCTCCTTTTATCAAGTGGAATTTGGGCCCAGGCAATGGACCCAAACGCTCTTAGATTCGACACATCGGGCTTGTGTCTGAAATATGCTTCGAAAGGGGTCTTCCCAGGAAATAGAGAGGCACAAGAATCTGAATGCTTCATCTTTCTTGTTCAAGAATCTATATTTCTCTATCACATGAGTAGGCTCTTCTTTAGTGTCCATAGTGACCCGGTAGAGTCCTCTGGCATGCAGCTCGATCTCCATATCTCCTTTCCATGAATGGAAATTGAACGGAGTCAAGAGTTCGACGAAATAAGCCATCTCAAACTACTGTAGCGAATGTTTTTCACCTGTTAAAACTTGCAAATCACAACAAAAGGGGCACTGTAAGGTTGAACATACTGCACATTTTAGGCTTTCATCACACCCACCATATTTGATCACGCAAGCTTGATCAACAATTCCTTAACTTGGGGTATTAAGTGGTAAGCCTTGGCTTCTAGCGCAATGCTGGAGTTTTGAGCTTTTGCTCAATTTTTCATGCAAGATCTGTCAAAAACCATGTTTTTGAGAGATCTAAGCTTCGTCCCACCATGAGCTTTGACACCATATTAATTTGTAACAGTAATATAGGGACTAAAAAATAGTCTCATAAGAGATTTCAAACAATTAAGCATGTAAATGGCATAATGGTGCTACAATTGGAGTAGCAGCTCTGTATAATCAAAATGAAGAATGAATAATACAATACAATGATCTTGCAATATGCATGAATTCCAATACAATTCGAATTCCCAAGGAGGTCATTCAAATTGAATGAATGGGTGTAGCTTAACTAACTATTAGCCACAGTAAACACACCTAGTTAACCAACTGATCAAGTCCATATTGACTCAACCGTAGTCCTAACTGAAGTCAGACTGCAATAAATGACTGATTCTAATTGAAAGTAGCTCAGACACATGTCACTGCATGCCAACCAACAAGTGGTAGCGCATCATTAACTCCAATGAACCCCGATGAGGTTAACTGAAGTCAAACTGGTCATCAAAGGTGGTTGGAGGTGCCCCAGTTGAATCCAGTTCATAAATATTAATAAAAATAATAAATATAATGAGTGGAGGTGCCTTCAGCACTTAGCTTAACTGATTGTAATAATCAGTTAGTAATTAGGTGCATTTATGACACTCAGATCACCCCTAGAGTGCTCCTTGTTTTTAAGGAGGAAGCCCAGTTAGCCTCCCCGAATGAAGGAGAAGGCTTAGTTGGCCTCCTTGACTGAAGTTAGGCATGGGTGTGCTCATACTGATGTCATAGTGTGTTCATATGATGCCAATTAAGTCAATAAAACTTAGTATAGTGGTTTAACAAGGCCAAATTGACCAAATTAAGTGTGCATGTTGGGTAAATGTCTCCAACATTATGAAAGTTGGTTCCATTTTATTAGTTGGTGTTAATTGTAATCGAGAAGATTGTTTTCTTCCATGTACAATAAACAAAGATCAAATTACAAATATTCTTGTGTCTTTTTGATGCGATGAATGTGCTTATGACTCTTTGTTGATTTAACTAATGCATTTGATGACATATTGATTGATATACTTTGTTTGACTAAAAGAAGAGTCCTTCCTACACATCAGAAAGAAGAACTAGTGAACCTTGGATGACCAATGCCGGAAGATTTGAGGATCAGAAGAAAAAGGCATACAGTTAGGGACATTTTCAGGCATGGAGACATGAAGTTGATCAAAGAAGTGTTGGAAGTTTCAACAACTCAGTCAGATGGTAGACATGCAACCATGTTGGTCACATTTCTGCATATTGTTGTACGATGAGGTGTTATAGTTGCAGTGGGTTTGGGAACAAAGCTCAATATTGTTGGAGTACATGGAAACAACCCTTGAGAATTTTCCCATACAACTCATCCAAGAAATCCAATACATATGAAGGAAATAATCTTGAAAGGAAAAATTCCAAGAATCAAGTATGGATGAAGAAGACCGTGTAGTTGCAGAATGGTGAGGATGATTAAAGCAGGGGGGATGGCCACCATCTGGAAATCCAAGTGTAAGGTCTCTCAAAGACCTTAGCATACTTTCATTCATGAGGTTGGAGGATGAACTCAAAGAAGAAAGGATGATTACTCCAGAAATAGAGACAGGTCCTAGGATCGCGCATATTGAAAGGGGGAGCAATGATCAATAATCAATGATTTCAGATACAGGTATGTGGACACCCTTTTCCATTGATGCCAAAGGGGGAGAGATGAAGACAAAATAAGAGATGAATACAAGAGGGGATAATTCTCATAGGGGGAGATTAAGTGGTTGTCATCACTAAAAAAGGGGGAGATTGTTGATGAAATTGTCATTGATGCCAACATGGACTTGTAGTGGCCCCACGGGTTGTCATTGATGCCATGAAGTCCCACTTCTAGTTACTTCGACCCCTTACAAAGTGTGTTTTACTGGGCTTGTGCCTTGAAGCACCTTCCACCCAATTGAGAAGGTCCCTGTACCCACAAGGTTGGATCTTGGAGCGACTACCTTATTGAATATGATGAAGACCCTGCTGTTGGTGATGAAGACCCCAAATATGGTTCTGAAACCTCGATGGATGATGGAGAACCCCTAGATGGGTTTGAGAAGCATTGAATGACCCATTCTGTAGTCATTCAAGCTTTTATGGTAACATAGTTCCCCATGATAAGACCCAACTACCCCACAGATGATGTCATGATGGATCTTGACTCTTGAGGGTCTCCTAGTGTGGTTAAGGTGGTTGAAGAAGCCTATGAATCCTATTTCTTGTTGAAGAAGCCCTAATGAATCCTTTGGACCCACACTTAGTAGTTAGATGACATTGCAACCCTTATTGGGGTCATGGAGCTCTTATATGATGATGATGACCTTGTATGGTCCTTGACAGGCTTTGGAGCCCGTGGTATGATGAAGAAGCCCATGGGACCCATGATTAATACCTTGATACCCTTGTAAAGGTCATTGATCCAACTACTTGCACTTGACATGGTTATATGTCATGATGATGTCGTATTTGGTGAATTAATGAAGTCATGGAACCTTGTGAAGACCTTGATGACCATTGATTTCACTTGATGTGGTTAAGGAACCAACAAACATATTGGATTGCTGATGGTCCATTTAGTGACAAGCTTGAAGCCCATGATGGCACCTTGCACATGGAATGCCATTAAAATCCTTAGAGGCTTGATGTAACCCTATGAATATGTGGAGGACACACTCCCATGAATTTTAAATGATGTGGTTGACTTTGAAGGATGTTTTTAAATAAAAATAATAAAAATACATAAGGTTGACCATTGATGTGGCAAGAAAAATAAAAAAAATACATAAGGTTGAACATTGAAGTGGTAATAAGTTTGAAGTCCTTGGTCATACATATGGCTTATGTGGTGGACACCCTATTATATGGAAATTAAAATACATGCAATTCTTTGGTAAGGTTTGAGCATTGAAGTGGTAAGAATTTTGTGTGGCAATTAAAAGTCAAATTAAAAATTCAAATTACAATTTTTAATTAAAAATTAAAATTCTTACCACTCTTACCTTTGAAGAGAAGTTGACCAAAATGAAACATGTCCACTCTAATGTGTATATAAACAAAAAAAAGGTCAATTATGGATGTAGAGAAGTGATTTTTTTTCGCAGCAGTAGAGGAGCAGTTCGGTTTTACAGAGAAATTTTTGGGCATCTTCACTAAAATTGGCATAACTCTCTCATACAAAATCAAAATTACAAAATTCTTGGCTCGTTGGAAGGATTGTTACGAGGGATACGTGATAACATGATATAATTTTTCTTTTGGTTTTTATATTGTTTCTTCATATTGTGATCTTAGGAAAGGTATGGTTCATTCTTCTGGGTTTCTCTTGTGACGACACATGTCTCTCATGGATAGAATTCATCTTTGATATTAGTATGTGAGCCTCTATATTGGTATATATATTTGAAGTCATTGATTTTTTTGTGGAGGCTATGATGATGATGTTGTATACCTTTATGCTATGATATGATAAACTTTATGATGATAATGCATGTGATAATGATGTACACTTTATGATGTTGATGCAATCATATACAATATGATGTACATGCATACGATAGTGTGATGATGATCTCCTATGCACTATGATGTATAATTGATGTTGATGATGCATAAATGGTGCACACTGAGATGATGATGATGAGGATTCATACCCTATGACGATTATGCATACCTATGATGCTGATGCATGACGATTCATGCCTTATGTTCGGTGAAAGCAAATCAGAATTACTTGTTTAGTAATTGTGTATGATGAGGTGTACAATGATGTACATGAGCAGTGGTAATGAGAAACAAATATGAGTAGCAGTAATGAATAACAATGATGAGCAACAATGCTGAGTAGCATAGATGAGAAACAATGATGAGCAACGGTGATGAGCATGAGAGATGAGCAACAATGATGAGCAATAGTGATGAGTAGCAGTGATGAACATCAAATATGAGCAACAATGACGAGCGACAGTGATGAGCAGCAACAATGAGCAACCGTGATGACAATCAGTGATAGTAGGCTAACCATAAGAGTGACGAGGAAAGATTTATGTGCATATAAGAGGTTGGTTGTGCAATAGAGCCATATGATTGCTTGCAAGAAGAATCTTTCATTTGAGGATTGGACTCCTCAAACCCTTCTTAGTTGGATCTAAGAAAACCATGATGGGTCCTGTTATGAGAGTTAGTTCTCTTTTTATCAGTTGGTGCTGATTGTAATTGAGAAGATTGTTGTATTCCCTATATAATAAAAAAATATCAAATTAGAAATATTCTTGTGTCTCTTTGATGTGATGAATGTGATTATGACTCTTGGTTGATTTAACTAATGCATTGGATGACATATTGATTGATATACTCTGGTTGACTAAAAGAAGGTAAAAATATTATAAATTTCTCACACACTGATTAAACTCCCCTCTCAGAATGGCCATTGTGTCTAACAAATAAGTGGTGGTCATCGATATCCATTTGGATTATGAATAAGTTCTCACCATTGCACCAGGTTCTCACATCATATGGGGAAACTCTTGCTAAATTTGGCTCCTAGTGAGACACTTTTCTTGACGGAGAAACTACCTTGCTTTGTCAGCCTGATAGAGTTGAATGTGCTATTGATGAGTGCCAGTCACTTGTGTATCCATGATTTGATCAACTATAGCTTGAAAAAAACAATCAAGGTTGATTTTGGACAATTCCAGTTGCTCTGCCACCTCTGAGGATTCCAACAACGATGGGAAATATGGGTGTAGGAGATCCGTATTAAATACTAGGTGTATGAAAAGAAAGGGAGGAATGATCAATTTGAAGGAATTTGCACCAACTTCCTTGGTGATAGTGTATGACCCATATTGAAGTGGATGAAGATTCCAATGACGTCTCGTGAGTCATTTTTGTAAATGTAACCAAACCTTATCACGTACCTGAAATTTGTGCAAAACTTGATGTTGTTCATATTGCTGCTTGTACTTTGCATTGGATTTCTCCAAAATGTCATGGACATGTTTTCAGATGTGCTAAATGCATTTAATAGATTAAGTGGCCCTGCCTTTGTTAGTGCAAAAGTGGGAAAATTTCTCTTGTGGTGAGGAAATGGGTAAAGCCACATCAATTGGGTCTAATGATTGGAATCCCAAGCACACCTAGAAAGGGATTTATCTAGTAGAGATACAAAAGGATTTGTTGTAGAGATGTTGAATGCATGGGAGACTCTCAGCCCATGTGCAACAAGTATTATAATTGTCCATCCTTAAAATATGCACAATCATCCTATTCACCATCTTTGTCTGTCCATCGAATTTGGGTTGGAAAGAAATTGTTTTGGGTGATTCTGGTAACATTAGTGACCATAGGCTATACGAAAATGTGCTCAAGAATTTGTTGTCCTGATATGAAATGATAGTTTGTGTTTTCCTAACATGAATCCAAACATGTTTGAAAAAGAGCTTAGCATTGTATTTGGTGGTGATTCTCTTCTTGTAGGATCTAATAATGGCCATCTTAGAGAAGCAACCCACAACCAAAAACACATAATCATTACCATGATTTGTTGGAAGTAGTCCTAACATGTAGTCTATGGAAATGGACTCCCAAGTCTGATTGGGAGTAGGAAAAGGGGTGTATAACCCTTGCTTATTAATCACATGTTTCACAATGGAACAAGTAGTGCATGATTTGATATACCTGTGGATGTCGTATCAGAGCTTCGACCAATAAAAATACTTTTTCAATATTGCTACTGTATTTTCTATGCCAAAGTGTCCATCCACCCAACTGTAATGAGCTTCCCAAATAAGCTTCGCACACTTTCTTAAAGGAAAATAGAGATGGCCCATATGGAATAATAATCCTTCATGGATATGAAAATATTCCAGTTGTGTTCCCATATAATGCTTTATAGAAGGAAGAAAAATCACGATTATTTTCATATAGTTGAGACCACCCGGACGCCTGATGGACACAAGAGTTGAGCACCGTAGTCAAGGTTGCCACTAGACGTTGACTAAGGAAATTAATGACTCAATTGGTGATTCCCTTCTTCTATTGATGTTTAGGTGGAATTGATGCAAGTATGTTGACCACTTTTGGTGGCAATCACTTTGCAACTTCCCTTGTGTTTGCATAAATTGCATGGGCTTGTGATCAATATGGATAATTGTCTCTTTGTCAATCTTGGACAATGGAATACATTTCCTTGTCATATGTGGGGTATCTATGGATTGCATATGAGAGTGTATGACTATGATATGCCAGTTGATGGCCATGCTAAGCGAGGACTGCACCAATTGCATAGTTCATAGGCTCTATCTCAATTCTAAAGGGATGTTGTAGATCTAGTAAGGTAAGGACATGCATTGAGCATAAGCATTTATTGAACTCATCAAATTCTTGCTTTTATGACTTGACCCACACAAAATTGGTCTTATATCCACCTTTTTTCACTTGGATAAGGGACCAAACAATGTGAGAGAATCCTAACACAAACATGCTATAGAATTTGGCAAGTCCTAGGAATTTGTGAAGCACTGTGAGAGTTGTTGATGATTGGCCAACTATGAATGGATTGGATCTTAGATAGATCCATGTGCACACCATGGCCATCGATGATGTATCCTAGATACAAAATTCTCTTCATGCTAAATAAGCATTTCTATAGATTGGTGTATAACTTATGTTGTCATAGGGTGTTGAGGACCTATTGAGTATGATGTAAATATTCTTCCCATGTTCTAATGTATATGGGGATTTCATTTATATATACAACCACAAAATAATTGGTTAATGGCCAAAGAATTTTTACCATCATCCTTCTAAAATTCATTAGAGAATTAGTCAAGACAAAAGGAATGACAAACCACTCAAAAAGGAATTCTTTATATTTGAAGGTTGTCTTCCAAACATCACTTGGATCAATTGGTACCCGATGATATCTAGAATTCATATCAATCTTACTAAAATACTTGGCACTATTGGAAAGGGGTTGGGGTAAGTTGTGCAGCATCGCAGATGTTGCGCAAGCTTAGAAGACACCGCGCAAGACAAGGATAGTGCGCAAGGCGGAAGATAGACTAATTAATTTTGAATATTTTGTGTTACTTTTTGTACTTTTGGACCATATTTTGTGGATATTGATCATTAGTTGGTAGAATCAGTTAGAAAGTAGGTAGAAGTGGACCATGAATGTAAAGGTGCAAGCCTATAAATAAATGAATAATTGTGAATGTAAGCCTTCAAGCAAGCAATCTATATATGAATCGAAGCGAGAGAAGCAATTGGTTATGATCATCGATCTGAATCTCTGCTGAGAGTTAAAATTGTTGTATATTTGGATATGTGACTTCATTCCCAGGAGTAATATGAAGAGATGAGGTTGATCTGAAATACTGTTATCTTTTTCTGTCTTTTTCTATTTATGCGATCCAATGGTGAGTATGCGTGGCATGGATATATGATGCCATGTTTAATGGTTATGAATGATGTTATCTTCGTAGTTCTATTGTGTGACAATATGGTTATTTATGTTATATGATGCTTCTGCTATGAATAAATGATGCAATATGTCGACTAGTGATGATGAATGGTTTTGTCAATAATTAAACAATTGGTTAGATATGATAGATAGACAAGTGAATTTTTGATGCCCATACTCCTGTTCCTTTTTGTGGAAACTTGGTTCTGTGAGCCCTCCCTTGAACATCTCAGGTCAGACTTTGTCTGATCTATGGGTGTTGATGGATAGGGTAAAACATATATGGGCCGATGCTCAGGGAGATCATGATGAGTTGAGTGTTGACAGAGTGGGACCCCTGTCGAGTGTGTTTTGTTTGTTGGGTTTGCACCAACAGGCACCCTTGATTTGGTTGATAAGGTAATCAATTTAGGGAATGGGATAATGATTCTAGACTGTAATGTTTTTCAGATATTTGTAATCATTACAGAGTATCCAAGTCCCATATTTTCTTCTGCATCAACACAATTAGGATCCCATAAGGTCAGGATCTTGGCCATATGTGCCCCTTTTTTATTAATTCTTGAATATGTCGCTTCTTTTTTTCATTTTCCATTAGGTAAATACTATATTATATCCAATTAGGTAGAGGTGCCCCTAGTATCAAATCAATTAAGTGCTTGACTTGACAATGTAATGAAACCCCAATAGGTGTGGTGAATATGAATATGTGTGCTTCCACAATCTTTTCCACCTGATTTTGGTGTGAAGAGATACCATGTGTGGGGGTAGTGTGTTTAATTTATCAAATCTTAGGATCCTTAGGGATGAATGAATTCATTGTGAAAGAATGTTATAGGAGAGAGAAGCAATTAAATGAATACTGATCAAACATTCATGGTGAAAATTGAACAACCAGGAGACAAAACTTGGTCAGCATAACATTACATCAATTATCATTAATATCTCTGTAATACAATGATGATACAATAGGGACAATTTAAATACACTAGGTAGGATCTTAATTCACCAACTTGGACTGACTCAAGATAACTCTAACTAGGGAAAAACACCACTGGAGACTCACTAATGGAACTCTCAATAACTAAATAACTTCGCATTCAGTTAAATGATTGAGTTAGGTGAGAAAAGGAACCCAAATTTCTCAAATCATGCAAAAGTGGTGCTAGGCTAACTGAAGGTGAATTAAATGTGGTTGATTGGAGCATAACTGAACATATACTAGGGTCAATTGTTGGTGATGGTAGTGACATTGAGTGTGGGTTCCTAAATTATAGGGATTGATCTCTAGAGATCCCAAATCATGTAAAATGGTGCATTAGGTGGCAGGTGGGCCCCAGATGAGTTCCCCGTGGCATTAGTGAAGTGGCATCAGAATCCTAAGCTAGGAAAATATAATTAGACTATGGTGGTCAAGGAGGGATTATTAATTAATCCTAACACCCCCCCCCTTAATCATAAATTGGACAACATGGGACCTGGTAATTAATACCAAAGGTCACCCATAAAATCTAATGAAAACAAAATGCTCAATAAACTAAGGAAATGGGGAAAACCTCATGGGACCCCCACCCCCTCAAAATGAACAGTGGAACCAGGGTCAATATTTCATACCAAGAGATTTCCTCATGAGTAAAAAAATCATGACAAATTTCTCTAGTATGCATCTCTATGTAGTTGTGATGCGGTGTGATGGTCCTTGTGTGCACTAGTTACCTGGTATAGTGCATGTGAACCTCTCCACCTTCTTCCAATTTGATGATATATATGAGAAGAGATGTTGCTAGCTTTGCAGCCAATTTTGCATATTTTGAACCTCTTTGATATTATGGAAGAGATGAAATTGGGATGCCATTCCCCGGGGCCTTGCAGGATCCCATACAATGGATTCCTCAGCTTGCATGTTAAGAGAGAATCAATGTACCCCTTAATATTTTCCATGTAGATTTTTTTTCCAATGTCCCATGTAGAAAGTTACTTTTGTCTCTTATTTATGGAGGAAGAGTGACATGATCCAATGTCTCATTGTTCTTTAGTGAGCAGAACTGTCGATCATACATTACCATCATGCAACATCTCTCTATGATTTTGTAGCACCTCTTTGGGAGAAGTGGGTTTGCTTGACATAGTGCAAGGCTCTCATTTTGAAATTGAGATCTTGTTCTGCTCTTGTTAGATGAATCTCTAGTCATGTTCTCAACAACCTCAATAACCTTTTGAGACCATTTAGGCCTAGGATTAGGAGTAGGGATTTGGGTCTGAATCTTATTAAAATTCATCTTCAATTCCAAAAACTGATTCAACTTGGTCCTCTGCTTCAGATTCTGAATCTGAAACATTAATGGAAACGTTATCATATGCAAAAGGTTTAGGTAGAATTAATTTACCTTCAATTTCAAATGGAAACTGAGATTGCACTGGATCTGAGTATGGAAGAAAGTGTGAGAATATCTTTTCCTTGGAGGCATGGTTTGAAACACCTTTCGCTATCATCTTCCCAGTTGAGATATCTAAGATGTCCACTGAGTCAGGATCAAATACAACTCACTTTGGTGAGTCTTTATGAGTCATCACGTATACAGACAACCAATTTTCTGCTAAGGAAGGCACATAGAGGACATTCTTGAACACTCTATGCTTGAATTTGATTGAACCCTTCCCTTCATCTCAGATTTGAGTGTCATGTACCATGTGAATACTTGGACCATCAGTAATTTTTAATGAAGATAATGATTCTTTGGATGCAACTATGTGAATGGAGGATCTTGAATCAATGAGGAAGGAATGGTATTTTGAAAATATAGCCTTCAGTGCATGACATATCTCATGATATTCAATTTTGTCTCCAGATTCAACCTTCCTTGCGCCTCTAGGGAGGGAATTATTGTGTTGTTCAAGGGGTCTTGACATCTGATCTATGGTCTTCTTCATACAAACTTTCTCTGTATGGTTTCCTTTCTTACAATATGAGCACTTTCCCTTGTCAAACCTGTCATGTTTCTTCTTCTTAGAGAATGAGGATTCATGTTATGGATGGAACTCTTCATTAGGTTCAAATTCAGTGTTCCTCTTATCCTTTCCTTTCTGCTTCCTCCTTTCTTGCACATTATTTGTTTCCCCAACCAAGAGAGATTTATTAGTGTAGGCTCTAAGGGTTCCCATCTGTATCAGCTTGTCTTGTTCCTGAATAAGAGAGTCTATGAAGGAATCAAGGGATGGAATTCACCAATTAGTAGTTGTAAATCTCCCGAAGTGAAAGGTGGATACAAACAATGAGAATTCTAGGCCAAGTTTTCTTAGAATTGAGAGCACTAATTGCTCATCCTTTTTATCAATCCCACACTGCTTGCACTACATGGCAAGGGATTTGAATTTAAATAAAACTTGTTGGATAGTTTCCAAGTTGTTGGGTTGTAGTGAAATAATATCATTCTCTAGAATATGGTCTCTCATCTCATCCTTCTTGTGAATCATGGTTTTGAGCTTCTCCCATACTTCCTTTGGAGTTTTCATTCCATTAAGATGGAAGAGTAACTCCTTGGAAACGTGTATGCACATGAAGTCAAATGCTTGATCTAGGTTGGTTAGATACTTTGAATTCTCAAGAGGATGTTGGGGTCCATTCTCTATGCCCATGGTGACCCTCTACAGACCCTTGTTGTGCAACACTCTCTGCATATCAACCCTTCAATCAAGATAGTTGAAGGATGTGAGGATCCTAGGAGTCAAGGCTGTTGAATTCTCCATCTTGCAGCTTCAAGGAACAATTAATTCTTCAAAAATATTCAATTTACATGCAAAGTCAGTTCAATTCAAAGTAAACCCAATTCAAACACTCTCCACTTTGATATTTGAACTTTCTCTAGGTGCATCACACCTGGATAGACTTCTCTGGACAAAATACAGAGGGAGAAAGGAAATAATACCAGGAATGATGTGGAACCCAATTTCTTATGGTGCATCAATGAAAGTTCTTGAGGTTTGAAGTTGGCCTAAATTCCTGCTCTGATACCATGTTTAATTTAACAAATCTTAGGATCCTCGGGCATGAATGAATTCACTATGAAATATGGTTGTTGGAGAGAGAATAAATTCAATGAATAATGATCACATAATCATGGTGAAAATTGAAGAACCACGAGACAAAATTTGGTTAGAATAAAATTACATAAATGATCATTAACCTCTTTGTAATACAATGATGATATAATAGGGAGAATTCAAATATAGTATGTAGGATTTGAATTCACCAACTTGGATTGAATCTAGAGAAATATAATTGTGGAAAAACACCATAGGATACTCACTAATGCAACTTCAGATGACTAAATCACTTGTAATTTAGTTAATTGATTGAGTTAGGTGAGAAGAGGTTCCTAACTTCCTCAAAACATGCAAAATTGGCGCTAGGATGACTGAAGGTTAACTTACTGTGGCTGATCATAGAATAACTGAACATAGAATAGGGTTAACTGTTGACGACTATTGGTGACACAGAGTGTGGGTTTTTAAATTATAGGGATTGTTCTTTGGAGATCCCAAACTCATGAAAAATGGTGCATTAGGTGGTAGGTGGTCCCCAGATGAGTTCTCGATGGCATTAGTGAGATGGTATCAGAATCCTAAGATAGAAAAATACAATTAGAATTTGGTGGTCAAGGGAGGATTAACAATTAATCCTAACACAATGGATGTTTATATGATATTTTGCTCTCCTTCAGAGTGAATGATGAAAATGAAAAATTTCCCAATATGGGAGATTATCTTCTTACACTGCTTAGTTGTGATGAGAGACACTGCAGTAGTGGGAACTTCCTCTGGTATCATGTATAGTTGTTTCCCCAAAGTAACAATGACAGTACAAGGTATATATTTAAACACAACATGAAACTTTCACATATATGGTTGTACTAAAAGAAAATCACAAAATTTAAGTGGGGAAACATCATAAATTACCTTATATTTGAAGGGCTTGATAATGTAAGGTAAATATAATTGTTCAATGACGCGGATGTCCCATCCTTATATGAGCCACCAAATGTTTTAGGGTTGCGGGTGTGGTGTTGGTGGGGACTTCAACCTTTTGATGAACTCTGTCAAGATCAAGTTCTTTTGGATTCCGACATCAACAATGAAATGTAGAGGAGTTCCCTTTACCCACATCTGTGAGTGGAAGAGGCACTCACCTTCCTCTGGATTTCTAGATTGTTGGGTTGGATCTTGTGATAGTGTTGGTGACATTGGGTTTTGCATCAATGATATTCTTCCCCTTGTCTATGACTACAATTGTGGGTTCCAAGCCAGAGTCAGAACAAATATTTGACTACAAATATTTGATATCGACCACTAATGACTGCTTTGAGTGACATTCATCAGTGTTGTTCCAGGGTTTCTTATGGAACTCACACCATTTCTTGGTGTACTTCTTTGTCTTTACATTACCCTTCTTTTCTTGTAGCGATGAACGGTTGTGTTGGGGATGGTTATCCTTACTCTATCATTTATTATGCGGGATAGGTTACACTTTCCTTGTTTCTATGGATAGTTTGTAGGACCAAACTCTTGCTTGTTCTTCGGCTTGAATTTTTGCTCGATCTTGATAGCATATTGATAAGTGTGCCCCAAAGATGATATTTCCAGAAACTCCATTTTTGTTTGCATGTACCTATGTAGTTCCTCATGGTATTTTAGAACTAGATGACACTTGGAGTCTTTGATACTCAGTTTGGTGCGCAAGGTATGAAAAGTATTTGTAAACTCCAACACTGTTTGGTCCCTATCTTGATGCAATGTGGTCCATATCATGTACTAGTCATGATGATTTCCAAAAAGGTAATATTGTTCCTTAACTACATCTATGAAAGAGGCCTAAGCGATATTTCCCTTAAATATTCCAGAATTCTCTATTAAGTTTTTTCTCACAATACGTTTTCCACCAACTTTTAACATGGGGAACAACCTTAAGGAGCACAAAGGTGATCTTTTTCCCATCAGAAAAATTATGGATAGAGAAACCCTTCTCGTATACTCAACCATTTATCGAGGGAATCAACATCGATCTAGCATGAAAATAAAGGGATATCATAGTTAACTTTAATCTTGAAGGGTGTGGATTCTCCAAAGTGACTTCTTGATGATCCCTACATTACTGTTGGCATCCATTGAAGGATCTCGATGAAGTTTTCTATCATCTCGTTCCTTTTTCATGTAAGGGATTCCTTGAGAAATAAATTGATAGGATATCCTACTGTATCATATCTCTTTTCCTCGGTCATGGGAGATAGTTTGGGCCACCATGGGTGGTCTCTCTCAAGATCAACTATTTCAAGACCCAACTCTCAATATCTAGATCTTGTTGGGGACATGAACTAAGAGACAACAGAGAGAAAATTACTCTGATAAAACGATCCAAATTTATGTGATAATGAAATGAAATAATATATACATAGTGACATACATAGATGTATTGCAAGGAAAACAATGACATAGTAAACTCAAACTCTATTAAATGAATAAAACCTATTAGGCCATGAAATAAAAGAAACTATAATTGTGGTAGCTATATCTATGAGAAGAGATGTGTCCGTTATGTTCATTCATCACATTATGATTACAAAAGGATGCTGATGGGTCTTTTTATCATAATCATGAGAAAAAAATCTAAACATCCTAAATCCTAACCTTAGAAGATGAACCATAAAAAGGGTTGTGGGTGTTGCAGTGGTCAATTGAGATGCCAACTTCTCGAGGCCATAAATTTTGCATATGATATCCATTTCTCATTGGAAAAGTCTATCCTAGAAGTACACATTTATCCCGTCCAGTCTTGCTTTCGACTATGACTAGACTATTTTGTTTCCAAAAAAGGTCATTTAGGGCCTCAAAACAACCCCAAAAGTTGTGGAAACGAAAATCCGTAAAAAATTGTCAAAATGAAAAACACTATTTTGAGTAAGTTGAATAGGTGGGTTGCCACTAGTATCCATGTGTAACAGTGGGTCTATACATACCAAAACATTATATATTGGTTCTTCTTTCTTTGAATTTGCAACATGTGATTTCTGGGGGTCACGCAGTTCCTTATGTTCTTTGTCCTTTTTATCTCCTTCCTATGGGTTTTATTTATGTGCATAAGATTTTTATTCTTTTGAGTCAACCTCAGATCTTTATATACCATGTCTATAGAGACTTCAACTATTTTACTTGCAAGGACTTCTTTAGGTTCCCATTTCATCCCTTCTTGTTTAGTAAGAGAAATATTCTACAAGGTGATTTTCTTTTTCTTGTACCAAAGATTCAAAAACTTAATTTTCACATTAATATTAACTATACCAACTAAGTCCATTCAATAATATCAAAAAAAATATCCACATCATCCATTTCTATAGCATAAAATATGAGTGCAACATATATTTGTCCATGGTAACCTTCAAATATTTAAAAACTTGAACATTCTCACCCTTAACGTGTGTGCTTTGAATATACTTTGTGGGAACTTGCAATATTTTACCCAAATCAGCATTGATAAAATTAAGTTTTCTACTAGGGTTTATAGTGGAAATGACCTTTTCTTGATGAATACATCCATCAACATGTAATAGGAATTTACCACATGAAAACAAACCCTTAGTGATTTGTTTATCATTCTTCATAGCGAGAGATCACCTGCCCAAAAAATACCTTTTCAAATGCTTGATTTGGAAGTTTTTGAGTATCTCCTTAGTGTCAAGTTCCTACCATCATTCATCCTCACTGTTATTTATACCAATTATTATAGAGATTTTCCAAAAAATTATCACATGTTTACTTCATCTTTTTTATGTATTATTCAGTAGCGAGATCGTCTTCTTTTCCTGTTAAAAACATCTTGTTTTCTATAATTCCAAAAGTAGAACTAGTGTTTTGAAGAAAAACATTTACATAATGACCAATTTATAATGACCGTAAATCCATCAATACTCTTGAAAATGTCTATTATCACAACAATTATGAAATTCCATGGTCATCCTACATCTATTGGAGTTGGTTTTAATGAAATATGGTCACTCTATCAAAAGAAATAAGCTTTGTAATCTGTGAGGACATCATCGAGAAAACCATAATAGAGAATTGATTTTAAATCAATGATAGGTTCACTCTCCAGAATCTGTTTTTTATTTTTTGTTTGTTTGTTTTGAAAATAGGTGTCTCAAATAGAAGAATCTATATATGCGACTAGTTTCTTTATATCACCACATAATGTTTTGGAAATCAAGATAAATTCCACCATCCTCCTTTTCTGTCCAAAAATATAGAAACAAGAAAAAAATTATTCCATTTTTTTGTTCCAAGAAAGTGATTTTATACCACTTGTAGCTATCCTTAACCTATAAATTTAATTAAAACAATGACTTATAACCTTTATACTTCATAAATAACCAAAACACATTCACCATAAGAATTACACCAAGATATAGAAAAACCCTCAAGGTAAGGTAACACTCTCTATTACTCCTTATAGAAGGAATCACTCTGTTAGCACTCCAGGAAACTCCTCTAGGTTGCAGCTCGAGGATGCGTGGTAACTTAAATGTTTTTAATGGTTTTTCTAAATGGATCAAGTTAGATGACCTACAAGACCTAATTCACTAAATACATGCATAGAAATCAATCAAATAGATAAGGATTATAACTACCAATGTTCATAGGTTTGATAATACGGTGGATAAATGGAGAACTTACTATGCTGGAAGATTCATATATAAAGAAATCACATATGAATGGCTAATCATAACAAGGAAAAGTACTTGCAATTCAACTCATCAACATGTAGATAGGATGACAACTATCAGATATTAGATAAAATGAATAAACATGAATAAGACATTCAAGCACAAGTATAGAACATAAAAGATATGGAAGTCGAACATATAATAGCAAAAGAGCTTATATTAAATGATGAATAATATGAGAAGCTTGATAACAATAAGGGTCTAAAGGTCCCTGAAGTCGAACCCTTTCTTCAACATAAGTATTAGGCTTTATAGCCTTTACAAAAATATTCAAATCCTGAAAAGTTGGATCTGATTTACTAAAAATAGATAAAATAAATGTTTTTTGCAAAATTAGGTCAAAAACCCTAATTTTAAGTACTAGTCTATTTAACTCTAACATTTGTTCACTCATTAAACTCTTTGATAATTGCAGTGATTATTGAAGTATAGCTGTAACATGTTATTTGATAGATAAGCCACGGTTGGTCAAAAATAGGTAGGGTTGTGACCCATTTCTCCTTGATTGCACCCTCAAAACCAGAATAGACCCTCTCCACTGGTGCTTTTCATCAATTTTCAGCTTTATAATTCATCCCTGAGGTAGTTGTATCTGCCAAAACTAGTTCTGTGTGTCAAAATATCTTTCTACACCCTTTTTTTCTTTTGGTGGTTAAGGAAGCAGAATCCTGGGTCTGTTAGTTGCCGAAAGCTTTGCTTTCGATGGCTAATGAACAGTTGCTACGTTCGCCTAAGTCACCGAAAGCTCCATTTTCTGCAAAATTTTATTATTAGCCTTTAATCAGCCTTTTACACTTTACTCTTGTTCTTCTGGTACTCCTTCAACCTACATAGGTTTGACAAAGCAGCAACATCATGAGCTTCCTCAGGATCCTGCAAGCTTGCTGCTGGCTCTGCTAGGGTTTCTAGTGCAAGATGAGCTTGAGGGCTAGGGTTTGAGTTTTTCTTCTGCAACCTCATTAGTCTGATCATTTTGTAAAGTCTGGTGTTTTCCTTCATTAGCCTTAGATTCCTTATTTTTAGTAGGACATACATCCCTCTCATTTCTAGAAGAGAATTGTGCAACTTAGCATTAGTCTTGGTTAATATTGCATTATTTCTTTTTATCTCTCTGTCTAAGATCTCCATTTCATGTATTTTCCCTAATAGCTGGTTGACTCTCTGTGACCTAGGATTGCTTGAGGAAGTCTTTTCCATTGGTTCATCTTGACCTTCCCTTGGTGTTGGTGAGGGAAAATCCTCTTGTTTTTCTGCAACCTGTTCTGTTAGGTCAAATTCCTGCTCCTTTTCTTCTTCAGAGTATGAGTAGGTTAGGTTTAGTATATTTCCACTTTGTGTTGGGGCCTCCTTCTCTTTTCCAATGAAGTCTAGATTTCCTTTGTCTTGGTTGGTTTTAGAAGTTGGAGAAGGATGATCCACTGTCACCGGTGAGATAGCCCTCCTCTTCCTCTTTCCACTTTCGTGGGTGGTGGATTTATTTGAAGGGGAATTTCCTTTATCTTCTGGCTGTAAGCTTGTTTCAAACTCATTCCAGAATAAGAAATTTTCCCATGCTATGTTTCTCCTTTGCAACAATTCTTGGACAATGAGTTGTATCAGGCCATGGTGAGATAACCTTCCTGCGATTTTAGTGGGTCGGGCCTTAACCTGGTGTGCCATCTTGGTTAGGCTCTTGTGGAGGTAGAAAGGCAGGTTTAAAGGGCTTCTTCCTGTAAAATGGTTCATCAATTTGAAGCGATATATCATCACCATGTTATACCTGCCTTCACAGGTTATGTAAACCGAGATTGCTTTCAATAATTGCTGCCACCTCTCCTCTAGCCAGGTGGATGGAACACTTTTCTTCCATACTACATCTTTGTGTTTAGGTTTTAAGTGTGATCCGAATTCCACATTTTTAGTGATGGTGGTCTTAAACGATTTCTCCCCAGTTCTTGGGAGTTCTGCTACTTCCACAATTAGGGTTTCATCAACTTGTAACTCGCCTTTTCCTATCAACGTCTTAGAGCCATCAAAAGAAAGAGCAAATGCTTCTGCAACTTGCTGGTGTGAACCCTGGATTTTCTCACAGAACCTGTAATAGCCTACATCTTTGAAGAATTGGAAGACTTCTGGATGTGACTCAAGATAGCTAATGTCCCCCAGTCTTTTTAGTGGTTAAGTGCTAGATTATGACATGCCTCATGTTGACAACGTTTGATTTTGATGGATAGCTAACCGTTTTTCCTTTTTTGTCCTTTTCAGCGGTTAAGGGAATCTAGGGTTTAATTCGCAAGCTGCTGAAAGCTGGGTTTTTCGGTGGCTAATGAACCGTTGCCACGTTCTCCCAAGCCACCGAAAGCTTCCTTTCCAAAATTGATACAAAATGTAATTAATGAGCTTTCAGTGGTTTATGTCTTCTTGTACCAATTGCTAAGTTGCCGAAAGCTGGGATTTTCGGTGGTTAATGAACTATTGGCAAGTTCACCTAAGCCACTGAAAGCCCCCTTTCCAAGATTTTATTGAAAACATGATCAACAGGATTTTGGCGGTTAATGTGGTCTTGAGTTGAAAATGTTAGCTGTCGAAAGATGGGATCTTTAGTGGCTAATGAACTGTTGGAAAGTTCACCTAAGCCACCGAAAGCTAAAACTTTCAAATCTCTTGAAAAACAGAACACCAGATATTCCAACTTTGTTAGTAACCCAAACATTTTTCATAATATGCCCTAAAATCTTCATCACTATGCAAAAAATAAATTGTATGAGTGGACCTATTGAAAATTAATTTATTTAGGAGATAACATCTTGCTCCTACTTGGGGATGGCAATCTCCTTGTGAGGTCCTAAGAACCCTAGACCCAAAAGGACTTTCCTGAAAAATAAGAATTAAACCTATATTCTACTATTCCATTGGGCATGGAGTCATTTGTCATTCATAACTGATCCACCGCAACCTTCCTGTAGCCTGCTTTTCTTATTCATGAAAAAAACTGAAAATGACCTAGCTGCTCATATTAAGAGCTTATTTTCCTACCTATTCCTATTCCTAATTCTAATCAGTAGAGTCTTCTTATCAAGTGACATCATGCTTCCAATGAAGCCATGTCAGAAGCTGATCTGCTGAACTTATCCTTGATCTTGACCTGAAAAATAAACGCAACCCTAGCATGCAGCAATGTAGTTTCAAAGGGTGACAAAACTAGCTATCATCTGAAAAAAATATTTTGATATCTATGCTACTCATGAGTTCCATATAGTCAACAACAGGTTCATAAAAGCCAACAGGAAATACCTTTTTATGCTGCTAATGTTTTCCTCAATTGATTTCAATGTTGAATGTGGACTGCTCAACCTTTGTCTCATAAAATTGCAAGCTCAATAGTTGATCTGAATCTTTCTGCTCCCCTTCATGTAATCTGAATTCATCATGATGATATGATGGCTTATTACAAATAACATTTTCCTCTTCCACAATAATATCTTTGCAGGATATATCAAAACTAAAAAGATCTTTATTGGACTTTTGAGCAGCAGATTCATAACAAGCATTTAGTTCCTTGTCATAATTTGAAGCAACATATTCATAAGGAGAAGGAAGATCTTCCTGATGTTCTAGTTGGAGATTAAACATTCCTTGAAAATCTTGTTCGTCATGGTTACTGTAACTTCCCCTGATATGCAAATATGGAAACTATGAGCTATACTTATTGATTTCAATGGTCATTTGACTAGCAGAAAGCTGATCATTTCCAGGTGTAGTTAAAGAAATCAGTTCTCTAGATTCACAACAATAAGATTTAATGATAGTAGAAAAACATTCAACTCCTTTATAATCAATTTCTAGTTTGTGTTGATTAAAAAGTGCATCATCTTGAATATTCTTTAAGGGCTACTGCATATTGTGAGGGAGAGATCCATCCCCATTTACATCTTTAGCCTTATGATGTAATTCATATTCATCATAGCAATTACCAAATACAATCTCATCTGAAAAATACCTTTTGCAGTGCTCAGTGAATGCTCGGTGAAAATCCTTCAATGATGAAATGTTAGAAGGAGGTTAAGAAAAATACCACTAACGTGCATTACCATACAATGAATACATGAACATCTTCATGCTGCTGATCTAATAGATCCATGCATTCATGAAACTTGAGGAGGTGTTCTGCACGATTTTCTTCTTTCTCCTCTTTGAAGACAGGTAGAAAATCTCCCCATTTGGACATATCAGGTACTGTATGTGGGAAACCAAGAATTGAAGAAAAGTCAAGAGGTGCAAACCTCTGATCCAAAAGAGAAGCAAATGCTTTTGACATCTGAATATTGTGGAGTCACCATTGAATTCGTCCTTCATGGAGTCACCAGGGATGAGATCTTTACAAGTAGCAGTGCTTGAAGATTCCTCAACCCTAAAATTTTCTGATTTACTTATAAACTTCTGAGAACTAGATGCTTCAGCAGAAGAATATTGAAATGGAGGTCTATTTGATATAACAATAGAAATACCTTTTTAAATACCTGATGTAGCTCCCCTTGTAGCTATAGAGGTCTTCCTTAGCGAAACCCTAACTCTTCTTAGAATCTCTTATAGATCTGAAACAGGTGTTAATGGTGGCCCTTGATATTCTTGAAGACACCTTATTCCAATGGAGTTGCTAGATAGATGATTACAACCAAAATAGTGTCCATACTTTGTCTATCATCAAAGTAGGATCTATGTCCTCTCCCAAGGAAGCTAAGCTTCAATATCCTCTCCCTGACAATGGTGCCAATTTGTTATCACTCCAGGAAACTCCTCTAGGTTGCAGCTCGAGGATGCCTGGTAACTAAAATGTTTTTAATGGTTTTTCTAAATGGATCAAGTTAGATGACCTAAAGGACCTCACACACTCAAGACATGCATAAAAATCAATCAAAAGATAAGGCTTCTAACCACCAATGTTCAGAGGGTTGATAATAAGATGAATAAATAGAGAACTTACTATGCTGGAAGATTCATATATAAAGCAATCACATATGAATGGTTAATCATACCAAGGAAAAATACTTGTAATTCAACTCATCAACACATAGATAGGATGACAAATATCTGGGATTATATAAAAATAATAAACTTGAATCAGACATTCAAGCACAGGTACATAACAAAAAAGAGATGGAACCTGAACATATAATGGCAAAAGAGCTTATATAAAATGATGAATACCACGAGAAGCTTGAATATAATAAGTGTCTCAAAAGTCTCCGAAGTTGAACCTTTTTCTTCAACATAAGTCTTAGGCTTTATATCCTTTACAAAATTTATTTCAGTTCCTGAAAAATTGGATCTAATTTACTAAAAATAAATAAAATAACTGTTTTTTGCAAAATTAGGTCAAAAAGCCCTAATTTAAGTGCTAACCTATCTAACTCTAACACGTGTTCACTCCTTGAAATATTTGATAACAGTAGTGATCACTGAAGTAGAGTTATGACCTATTATTTGTCAGATGAGTCACGGTTTGTAAAAAGCATGTAGGGTTTGTGACCTATTTCTCCTTGATGGCACCCTCAAAACTGGAATAGACCCCTCCCATCAATGCCTTTAATCAATTTTCAACTTCATTTTTCACCCTTGACGTGTTTGCACCCATCAAAATAGGTTATGTGTCAAAGATATGTCTTTATACACCTTTTTGTGCTTTCGGTGGTTAAGGCAACATAATCTTAGGTCTGTAAGCTGCCGAAAGCTCTGCTTTCGGTGGCTAATGAATAGCTGCTGCGTTCGCCTAAGCCACCAACAACCCTTTTTTCTGCAAAATTTAATTAGTCTTCAATCAAAATTTTACAACTTTATTCTTGACGTTCTGGTACTTCTTCATCCTGCATAAGATTTGGAATATCAACAACATCATGGGCTACCTCTGGGTCCTGAAGGCTTATTGTTGCCTCTGCTAGGGTTTCCAGCACAAGGCGTTTTTTAGGGTTAGGGTTTGAGTTTTTCTTCTGCAAAATTGAAAACCTGATCTTTGAACTCTTGCAGAAAATCTTCATGGATTGATAGATGAGGTCTAAAATGCCACCTGGAGGACTGACAGGTCATCTTTTGCCCCACAAATTTGGCCAAATTGTTGAAAATAGGGGCTCATAGATGGATTTGGTTCTCCAAATATGTTACACATGCATATAAACTGAAATAGGTTTTTTTATATTGAATTGTTTTGAGCAAAAACCTCTCTCACGTTTTTGAAATTCGTTTTCATTTTCCCGATATCTGTATTTCAAAAACATGTGTCAAACAGTGAAATTCTGAGATCCGAAATTAGAGCTCAGAGATGGATTCGATTCTCCCAGTATGAAACACTTGTAGGAAACCTAAGAGAGGTTATTGTTTTTAGAAATGTTAGGAACAAAAAATCCAAGAATTTTGTAAAATGATTCTCCAGTCGCTCAAAATCATTGTTTTTAAATGATGCCTTTTCATAGAAAAATGCCAATTTCGGTGGCTTTGAGCACCCTGAAATTTTGGTCTTAGCTGTCGAAAGTCTGCTTTTGGTGTCTTAGAGAAAATTTTGAAACAACGCTCAGCGATGGAAACCTGTGTTTTGATTTTTTTGAGCAGGTCCTCCTTTCTTCATCTCTAGACTGCTCTTCATGTACCTGCAAAATCAAAATTCGAACCCTAGGGAAGGAGATGACTGTGTTGGTTTCAGGGAGAGCTTAGATCAGTGAGGATGCATGAAGGACAATGGGGAATAGACTAAGGATAGGGTGCTGATTTTGAGGGGTTGAGCAGTGATTTGTACTTGATTAGGGTAACCGTAATCTCTGGTGGGAACCACAAGATGGCCAGTGTAGTAATCATCTTAACTGGAACTTGATGTCTTGTGGTGGTTATATTGCAGTCACGAGACAAATTGAGGGTAGGCTAGGGTTTTGGTCTCTATCAGTCACTTCAATTTAATAATGACCTTTTATTCACCAACTCATGATTTTCTGCAGTCCCTAGTCTTTTCGGCGGTTAAGTGCTTGATCATGACGTTCCTCATGTTGATGGTGTTTGATTTCGATGGCTACGCTAACAGTTTTCCTCTTTTGGCGCTTTCGACGGTTAAGGAAATATTGGGTCTAATTTGTAAGTTGCCGAAAGCTGGTATTTTTGGTGGCTAATGAACTGTTGAAAAGTTCACCTAAGCCACCGAAAGATCCCTTTCCAAAATTTTATTAAAAACGATGTCAACAGGCTTTCGGTGGTTAACGTAGTCCTGAGTCCAAATTTTTAGTTGCCAAAAGCTGGGATTTTTGGTGGATAATGAACTGTTGAAAAGTTTTCCTAAGCCACCGAAAGCTAAACTTTCAAATTTCTTGAAAAAATAGAACACAAGGCTTTCCAATTTTGTTAATCACCCAAACATATTTCAAAATATGCCCTGAAATATTTATCACTATGCAAAAATAAATTGTCTGAGTTTGACCTATTGAAAACTAATTTATTTAGGAGATAACACACTCCACAAACCATTCTTGCCAAAATAATTCATCTAACATACCTCAATACCATGATACTCATGTTTATTTATATGTTCTCATGATTATTCCTAGGGGTATATGCCAACTAACTCCTCATTATTATATTATTTCCTTAAAACTACATAATTGGCATAGTCCATTTTTTTAATAGCCACCACATATCCCTAAGTACACATTATGATATATTACCCTTGGGTACATCCCTAGGTACCCCATATTATGTTGAAATATTGTAACTTCAAAGAATATTCTATATGTATCTTTTTGTGGTCCCCAATGGTCCTACAGGGAGAACCACTTGTATTACATTGTACCCCGATGCTCCTAATCGGAAGAACTAATAAGAGTCATGAGGTAGTCCCCTCTAATTGTAAAGGTGGGTCATTAGCACCCCAGTGTGGTTACTTGAGCCTACATGTGTAACTTGAGACTACATGATTTAACTCGAGCCTACATGTCAAATGAGTTAACTTAAGTGAACGGATGAATATAAATAGAGGTGTAGTGCTCCTCATTTGAGAAACACACACTCGAGTAGCGCACTTGTGGAGGAGAGAAGTAGCTAGAGAAGGAGGAGGACCAGGCTTTGATCTCCTTGCTGGTTTTATCTTTTACCTTTTTGGGGCATCTATATTGAGGAAGCTTTTGTTGGGTTTTTCCCTTTAGGGTTTTCCCAGGATAAATTTGTGTTGTTCTTGTGATACTGTTTCTTTCAGCGATCCTACTTATATGCTTTTGTTATGAAAATGAAATGAAATACTGATGTATTAGCTAAGCATATGAAAATTTAACATGGTATCAGAGCTAACCTGAATAGGATAGCTTTCATAAGCTATAGAATCTAGGGATTCCTACTTTTTGGTTCTCTCTCCACAATTGATTAGCAAAAGAAGGCTAGGTTGACTCTCCATTGAAAGGTGCATCTTTCTGTCGAAGCAGAATTCGATTCCGAGCATTTTCAGTTTTCGGTGTGGGAAATTAGGGATTCTTACTAAAGATGAATTTTTGAGTGATCCTGGCATAGGATTTCTCTCCTCATCAAAATCTAATTTTAGAGACCTGCATCAACATTTTTGGTTGGGTGAAACTCTGGGAAAGTCAAACCCTAGTTTGACCCCAAGCTAGAAAAACCCTAAATACTAAAACTGCTACGTTTTGGTACATTATATATATATAAACATTGGTGAAGGATCAAGAGCTGAAACTTTTAGAGGCAGAAGATAAAATTCTTATGTACAATGTGTCCAAAATTCAGCTTCCGATTCGCTATATTCTGGGAGATATGATCCGTCAACGTTAGGGTTCCAGCCTCCTCCAGAATTCATCCCTAAACAGGACACCTGGGGAAAATTGCTATAGCGTGGGCTACAGAGGTCCAAATTAAATTCCTGAAAATGTTACAGAAATATCATGGAATTTTATTTCTGTGGTCCTAATTTCAGAACCCGAAGATGAAACAGTGACACGTGGAAGATTGTACAACTTCTCTATTCTGAACAGTCCTGTAACAGGTCACCTTGGGAAAAGGATCATAAATCCCAATTGGTGAAACGAATTATGATGAAACATGTTTTTTTGGATCAGGGACATGTGATGTTATATCAGTGAAAAATATTAGACATAGGGGAGCTGTAATTTCGGATATATCACATAAACCGTGATAGGCATTTCTGCAGAAGAAATTGGAAAAGTAGGGCTTCCTGTTCCGGGAGCTTCCCTCCACTGTTTTCGGAAAAGGAGTACATTAGACAGATACATTTGAAGAGATGTATCTTTCTATCCAATCAGATCTTAAATATTCCAATTTTTGAAAATTAGGGTTTCTTTGACAAACCCTAAATCAGCTAGCTCTGGAAGTAGGACGAACACCTCAAATCAGTAAGATCTAATCTTTTGCTATTTGCATTTGAGGTTCTCATTTCAAAGTGATCTATCACATCAGCTTGATGATAAGCTTGGTAAAGTTGACAACTTCCAAGCATGGAAGTATTTTATCTCTCTAAATAAAATGAATTGGACACCTACATAAGTAGAGAGGTTCCAGTTCCATACGGAGATGAGGCTCAAAGCCTTACACAAGGACAAGAAGATCATTGTTGATTCAATCACAGATCAAATTGTACCACAAGTGTCTTCCCTAAAGACACCGAAGATGTTTGATTCCTTGATCAAGCTATTTGAAGATAAGAACTTAAATCAGAAGATGGCTTTGAGAAAACAGTTGAAGAATGTGAAGATCCAGAATGAAAAACAACTTGAAGTGGTAGAAGAAGAAGTGGAGAATGTAGAAGTGGTGATAGCCACCTTGAATGGCCTCCCAGGATCATGGGATTCATTCATGCAAAGAATGTATTCTAGAAGGAAGTAATTGCTTTCAGCTCGACTCATAAGAAGAGAAGAAGAAGATGGGAGCAATTGAAGACCAAGCTCTCACCATTCAAAAAAGATCCCTCAAGCGATGAGGAATATGAAGAACTCAATTCTTGAAGAACCTCTTATTCATCTTATCATTTGGATAATAAATGATGATTTCATGAATGAAGACATGATAAAGAAGAATGATCAAGATGGAGTCTACCCATGAAACAAATAAAATATAAGTATTCAATTGTCATTTCATGATATTGTTTTGTTATACATTTGATTATATTCAGTTGATGTGTTATGCATGATAGATTGTTTGCATTAATGACTGTATACTACTAATATGCATGTGATGGGAAAGGTCCTGTACAACCTCCTACAAGAAAACAAGGATGAGACTTGTTCCGAATAAAAAGTGATGACAATTCAAGATTCACTCCAATAAACATGAATCTAAAGCTCCTAGGGTTAGAGACACCATGACGGAAGAAAGAGCTTCAGAGAGAGGTAGATCCACCTTGAAGGATGAAGACCACCATGGGTACAAGAGATAACTCAAGATGAAGAAAAGAATGCTATGAAAGAAGCTATGATCAAAGAATAACAGTTGATCATGGGGAATGATGTATACAATATGATTTCGAGACATAAAGGGAAGTACGTAGTATATTCCATATGGATCTACAAGAACAAGTATACAAAGCAAGGTTTGTGATTTTCCTAAGAAAGAATAGACTATGAAATGACATACTCGATTGACCAGTATATATCAAGCATAGAACCACCTGTACAGAATGAAGAGGGAAGATGATACTCCACTTTAGGGGGAGTGACTACAGAAAATTATATCTAAGTTCGACATGGTACGACATGATGGATAGCTTTGTGATGGATCAAGACTTTACCAAGAGCAAAGTGGGTTCCAACCTTCAAGGTTGAATGCAGAAGACTAGGATATGTTGATGACTTGAGAAGGCAAACTCATAGAAGATGTTATGATACTAGAATGATGTTTGGGATATAGTACTCAGACCAGAAAGAAAGAATGTGGTATTTTCCAAATGGATTTGTAAGATAAGATATGTTGCTAATAGAAGTAAGGTAAGACTTGTGGCTAGAGGTTTAATTCTGAAGAGACACTTACTCCAGGAAGTAAGGTACACTTCCTTCAAAACTATCATGGTAGTTTCTTCCATGATGAAGTAAAGACAAGCCTTCCTTAATGGTATGATTGAGGAAGAGTTTTACATTGAATAGTCACTAGGATTTGAAGTTGAAGACAGATGGAATCAAGTATGCAAGTTGAAGAAGGCCCTCTATGGCCTGAAGCAAGCTCCCAGAGCTTGGTATGGAAGAATAGATAGCTTCCTGATGAGCATAGGATTTGCCAAGAGTAAAGTCGATCCTAACCTTTCTACAAGGTTGTAGAAGATGAACCTGTCACTCTATTACTATATGTGGATGACTTATTCTTGACAGGGAATGAGAAACAGATCATGGAAAGCAAGAAGAAACTAGCAGAAGAATTTGAGATGAAAGACCTTGGGTTAATGCATTATTTCCTAGGTCTGGAAGTATGACAAAGTTCAGAAGGAATATTTTTCAACCAGGGAAAGTATGCGGTAGAGATATTGAAGAGATTCAATATGTTGGATTGCAAAGTCATGGCCACACCCATGGAGTCCAACCTGAAGTTGTTAGCTGATGACTCACTAGAGTTAGTGGATGTGACTCACTACAGACAGATCATTGGGTCATTGATGTACTTAACAAATACCATACTAGACATTTGTTTTGCTATGAACACATTAAGTCAATATCTTGTTCAACCAAGATGGGTTCACCTAGTAGCTGCAAAACATGTGATGAGATATCTGAAAGGGACTATAGACTTTGGCCTATACTATGATGGTAGCCATGAGTATAGATGGTATGGCTACATAGATGCAGATTGGGCTGGAAATATCTCAGACAGGAAAAGCGCATCAGGTAGATGCTTTTTGAGGTTTGCTATGAGTTCATCGTTTAGCAGGAAATAGTTCAGTGTTTCTCTTAGCACGGTTGAAGCAGAATACATAGCAGATTGCTCTACTAAGTTGTGAAGCCATATGGATTCAGAAGCTGATATCAGGTCTATTTGACCTGAAGATGGACACTACAATGATTCTATGTGATAACCATAGTTGTGATGACAAAGAACCCTGTGTTCCGACGTAACACGTAGAAATCCCGTATTTCTACATACAAGATAAGATGCAGATGATGATACTATAGAATATAGATGATGATGTTTCAATACTCCCATACTGAAGATATAGATGATGATGATTTCAGTATTCCCATACTGAAGATATAGATGATGATGATTTCAGTATTCCCATACTGAAGATATAGATGATGATGATTTCAGTATTCCCATACTGAAGATATAGATGATGATGATTTCAGTATTCCCATACTGAAGATATAGATGATATTTCAGTATTAACATATTGTAGATATAGATGATGGTGATTTCGTATTTCTATGCTGAATATAGAGATGATGATGCTTTCAGTATTTCTATACTGAAGATATAGATGATGATGCTTTTAGTATTCACATACTGGAGATACAGATGGTGATAGTTCAGTATTCACATATTGAATATGTAGATGATGATGGTTTGGATGATGATGTACTGATGAAGCCTCTGCCTCGAGTAGAGTTCGAACACTTTCGAGAGAAGCTTGGTGTTTTTTGGAAAGACATTCCTCGAAAGGGGGAGTAGTGATGTTGTAATGGGATTGTATCATCCCTGGGAATTTTCCCTAAAGTGATCCGGAGACCTCGGCCCTCGAGAATGAAGAGGGATTGTATCATCCTGGGGCATCTGTCCACAATAGATTTGATGACCTTGGTCCTCGAGAACGTGGTGGGATTGTATCATCCCTGGGCACTTACCCTAAAGTGATCTGGAGATCTCAGTCTTCGAGAATGAAGAGGGATTGTATCATCCCTGGGCACTTTCCCTAAAGTGATCCGGAGACCTTGGTATTTAAGAATGAAGAGGGATTGTATCATCCTGGGACATCTGTCCATAATAGATTCGGTGACCTCGGTCCTCGAGAATGTGGTAGGATTGCATCATCCTTGGACATCGTCCTAAAGTGATAGGGACTGATTTTCCCATAATTAATC
>LPNX011087317.1:36553-77832 GCA_001517045.1 Pseudotsuga menziesii | reverse complement strand
TAACTTCGGTTGTCGAGAATGTGGTGGGATTGTATCATCCCTGGACTTTAAGTCCAAAATTGATCCAAAGACTTTTTGTCTTTGAGTTGTGGATTGCAGGTTATTGCTGATGATGATGATGCCGTAATGATCGAAAGATCAGAGTATTATGATGATGATGTACTGATCGAAAGATCAGAGTATGATGATGTACTGATCGAAAGATCAAAGTATGATGATGATGTGCTGATCAAAAGATCAGAGTATGATGATGATGACATACTGATCGAAAGATCAGAGTATGATGATGATGATGTACTGATCTAAAGATCAGAGTATGATGATGATGCACTATGATTATGATGTTTTTGATCGAAAGATTAGAGTATGATGATGATGTTTCTGATTGAAAGATCAGAGTATGTTAATGATGTTTCTGATTGAAAGATCAGAGTATGATGATGATGTTTCTATGTTGATGATGAGATCAGAGTATGATGATGATGTTTCTGATCGAAAGATCAGAATGTGATGATGATTATGATCGACAGATCAGAATATGATGATGATGATGTTGCTGCTGATCGAAAGGGAAAAGTGTTGATGATGATATTGCTGATCGAGAGGTCAAAGTACTGAAGATGTTGCTGCTAATCGAAAGGTCAAGGTGCTGAAGATGTTGTTGCTGATCAAAAAGTCAAAGTGTTGAAGATGTTGTTGATCGAAAGGTCAAAATGTTGAAGATGTCGTTGCTGATCGAAAAGACAAAGTGCTGAAGATGTTGTTTATAGAAAGGTCAAAATACTGAAGATGTTGTTGCTGATCGAATAGTCAAAGTGCTGAAGATGTTGCTGATCGAAAGGTCCAAGTGCTGAAGATGTCATTGCTAATTGAAAGATCAAAATGTTGAAGATGTTGCTGATCAAAGACTGAAAATGTTGCTGATGATGAAGACTGAAGATTGAAGATGAAGAATACATGATGTTGAAAAGCTTCCAATGATTTATAGATGTGTTACCCTGCTGATGTTGATGATGTCCCTTATCTCTACTCTTGTTGTTGTTGATGTTGCTATAGAATACCCTTCTCGTTAAGGGGGAGTGTTGAAATATTGTAACTTCAAAGAATATTCTATATGTATTTTTTTGTGGTCCTCGATGGTCGTACCAGGAGAACCACTTGTATTACATTGTACCCCGATTCTCCC
The DNA here is from genome assembly GCA_001517045.1 of Pseudotsuga menziesii. NCBI lineage: Eukaryota > Viridiplantae > Streptophyta > Pinopsida > Pinales > Pinaceae > Pseudotsuga > Pseudotsuga menziesii. The sequence continues at coordinate 76,646 of LPNX011087317.1, read as the reverse complement.
AATTGGAAGAACTAATAAGAGTCAGAAGGTAGTCCCCTCTAATTGTAAAGGTGGGTCATTAGTGTTGAAATATTGTAACTTCGAAGAATATTCTATATGTATCTTTTTGTGGTCCTCGATGGTCCTATCGGGAGAACCACTTGTATTACATTGTACCTCGATGCTCCTAATTGGAAGAACTAATAAGAGTCATGAGGTAGTCCCCTCTAATTGTAAAGGTGCGTCATTAGCACCCCAGTGTGGTTACTTGATCCTACATGTGTAACTCAAGCCTACATGATTTAACTCGAGCCTACATGTCAAATGAGTTAACTTAAGTGAACGGATGAATATAAATAGAGGTGTAGTGGTGCTCCTCATTTGAGACACACACACTCACTTGAGTAGCGCACTTGTGGAGGAGAGAAGTAGCTAGAGAAGGAGGAGGATTAGGCTTTGATCTCCTTGCTGGTTTTATCTTTTACCTTTTTGGGGCATCTATATTGACGAAGCTTTTGCTGGGTTTTTCCTAGGATAAATCTGTGTTGTTCTCGTGATACTGTTTCTTTCAGTGATCCTACTCATATGCTTTTGTTATGAAAATGAAATGAAATACTGATGTATTAGCTAAGCATATGAAAATTTAACATATTATCCCCCTAGGTATAGTACAAGATTATATAATAAAAAATAGTGGTATCAGTATTGGATATTACATAATCTATGCAAAGTTATTTTAGGAAAATAATTGGAGTCTTAATCGTGATAAGATGAATGTACTCTCAAATGAAGCATACCAACAAGTAATTTTAGGCAAGTGATCCCATACCGTTAAGAAGGATCAAGAAAGCATTAAGGTTTTATTTTCATGTACAAACAAGCCATCGTTACAATACATGCTTGTTACGATAGAATACTCACATCCAACTTTTCCCACAGATTTTGTGTACGAGTATTCCTATGCCAACTACTCCTTATTACTATAATATTTCTTTAAACTATCTCATAAGCTTATTTATTTTTAACCAACTAGCAAGTGATCCTATTCACATTACATTCATTATCCCATTGAGTACCTCTCTTGGTACTTTAAATTTGAAAATTCCATCACACACAAGATATCATAAATTTAAATCTCATTTACTTTATTAATATCAAAATACCATTAAGGGAGGAAAAAACTACAAATTATTCTTTATGGAAGGAATCACTCCATACACCATACTTGTTATAGTAGAATGCTTAGATACAACTTATTGAATGCAATGATACTTTTGCGTATTTATACTTTCTATGAGTATTCCTATGGAAACTACTAATTATTATATTATTTATTCTAACTTATTCTTTGTGAAGTTAAATATGAGCAAAATATTAAAAGGGGAAATTGATCGATGGTGGATATTTGCCGAGGATAATATCAATGGTCGAATGTGAATCTGCTAAAGCAAGGTGCATTTCAGTTATTTCAATTATGAGGTGAACATGCAATGTTAAAGCAGGGAAGTTATATACAGTGGAAATTGAATCAGAGGTAGATCTATGGTTGAGATTAGTTCCACTACTAAAATTTACAAGAGAGATAAGGATGAATGATATAGAGGGAATACGAAATACATGGTTAAACAGTGATCATGATCAATGGCTTAGAATGAAAGGCATTAGATAAACATATAGGAAGAGATTTGACTTTATAATATGCATGGCCAATAAGAGAATAAAATAATATAAAGGAAAAGGCATGTGGATAGGGACTATTTGTCTGTTTATGCATTTGAAATAGAGAGCTCATGACTGTGTGGAAGAAGCCAACTCAGATGAATATCTTGTCCACTTGTCAAGTAACTAGGTAGGTCATTTTACTCTTACCAAAATCTATTTAACATGGACAATGTAGAGGGAATGGCGGCTCATGCATTGGAGTATCAAAAAATAGAGGAGGTTTTTGAAGACAAGGATTATGAGGTTTTTGATGCTATACTATCCATTAGTTCCGTAGAGCTATTAAAAAACAATTTAAAATTCTTCAAAGACCAAGGAATAGGTGTCCATCGAGTCTTTTGGTCTTATTTCCAGTTTTTCTGTACTGAGAAAACCATAAAATTTCCAGAGTTTATTGACTGGTGCGCCTATAATTATTCTTCTTCCAAGAGGGTAATGATGGACATAGCTAAGTATAAAATCCTTTGTCTTGTCATTCCACTAATAGTCTGAGATACATTTTTTTTTCCTGATACTTTCACCCAGTTGTATGAAGAGTTTAATGAAGAAAGTCTAATTTAGTTATTTAGAGAGGATACTATGGAGAATTTTTATTATTATTTAACACCTGTTTCAAGCCAGATATATCCTTGCAAAACCAAGCCTTTCCTGTAGATTTGATTCTACTCTACTGATGAAACATAGTTTGTTATTTCCCTCATGAGTCAGTTTCTAGGTCTAAACACTGACAGGTATGTCACTGAGTCCTTGACGAGTCTACTATTTAGAATCATTACTAGTCAAGTTGAGTCCATTGAGTCAATTCAGTTATATTGCCTTAAATTTGACAAGTTCTTAGCTAAGAGTATCCACTCACAACTAATGAACTTCCACAATACCATATTTTTCAGATTCTAGTCCTATTTGGTTAAAATGTTTTTATTCTTTAATGAGGAGAACCTATAGTTCCCATAGATGGTTCTCACAAAGGATATTAGCAAAAACTTTGGTAAATATATGAAATTTCTCATGTCTGAGGTGTACAAGGTATTTTTCCAACACAAGTTGCCCAAGGTGCTACCTCTTATGAAGGAAATGCTACAATTTTCACTTGAAAGAAGAATTTGATATTGGTTCTTAATGGAGGAGGGTATTGTAATCTGAGTTTATGGATTTGTTCATCAACCACATATTTTATCAGCTTTCTTAACTCCCAGGATATTTTACTTAGATTTAATTAGGTAGAAGCTCATTGTTGAGAGTGAGCACTTCATAAATTTCAAGAAGTCATATGAGATGAAGTTTCCATGGGTAGTTGGCCCATTAATCCTAAAAAGTAAAGCTACTTTGCATGTAGTTGAGAATTTTCTAAAATATATGAGGTTTCAAAATGTTGCAGCTGTCAACTATGATCCTCACCATGTCATATCAATAAGAAGACAGGTCAATAAAAACAAACCCTTTAAGCATCAAGAAGTTGCAGGCTTGGTCAAGATTTCCAATTGGATGGATTATCCTCAAGAGACACAAGGTGAGGAGGATATGCAATAGGGTTCCACTTCTCAAATGAAGGATTCTAGTTCTACACAATGAGACCCTTTAAGTATTGTTATAGCAGCTAAAAGGATATCTCCTATTGCAAGTCACTCTAAGAGTACTAATAAAAGATATTTCTCTAATGCTATGGATACAAAAGAACAAGACACTGCTAAAACTCCAAAGAAACAAAATATTGAATAGGTAGAGCAAATAGTACAGGTAGTAGAAGCCAATGGAAAGTAAAAACAAATGAAAGTTAAAGGACTCCTTTGAAATAAAGGAATATGCCTTTTCAGAGACACCCAAGGATTCTACTTCTCAATTCAATACCAGAGATGAGCTATTAGATAAATACAGGGAGGATAAAGAAGTATCAACGAACGAATCCCTTAAGTTGTATGCAGATGTCAGGAAAATTTCCAACAGAGAATTGGCTTCAATTACTGTTAGATATCATGTTCAGAACACTCTGAACATAGCCATAGACACCAAGAACAAAGTTGTTGAGATTAGGATGATTCTAGAAAACATTCCTATACCTGATATTATTCATCTTCGTAAAAAAACAAGAGAGGTGATCTATAGTGACATACTCAAAGCCACTTTAAAGGTGTCTAGATTGCAATCTGCAAAGAGTAAAGTTGAAAACTGGCTTAGATAAGAAAGGGTTGAAAATAAATCTCATCAGCAACAAATCAAAAAACTTCAAGGTGATTTACTAACTGTTGATAATGAAGCTGATAAAGGAGCATCAAATCATAAGTTGCTAAATGAGAAAGAGAACACTATTCATCTCTTTAAAAAGAAATTGAAGATCCCAGCTACCCAACTCATACAATATACCAATGTTATAAAGATGGAGAAAGAAAAAAAGACTCTAAATGATGAATTGAATGATTTCAAAGAAAAGATTTTAAAGTTTGTTGATGAAAATAAGAAATGAGAAAGAGACATGGGTATTTTGGTTGAAAATGAGAAGGTTTTAAAGAAAAAACAACCATAACTGGAAAAATAATTAAATGAAAAGGGAAAAGAGCCTAAAGTGCAGATTATTCCACCTCTTGCACAAACCAATGCAGACTCTATTATATAGCCTATGCCTCAAGTTAGCCTAATGGATTTGGAGATAGTTGGTTTGAAAAATCAAAATAAGAACCTGGAAAATGCTGCATTGAATAAGGAAGAGGAAAGGAAATTTTGGGAGAAAAAATGTAAAGACTTGTTAGATAAAAATGATAAACTTATGAAACAAGTGACTGGAAAACTTCCTATACAGGGAACTAAACATATCCTGTGGGATATGATTATAGTTGAAGAAGCAAATATTAGGCCTTACTTGGATTATATTTTGGATAAGGAAAGTGTTGTCTAATCTTCTAGACAAAGTATTGCAATAATGAAAGAAGTGTTAAATAAAAAGCCAATAGATATTGCAAATAACGCTATCAGTTTTCTGAATGGTTTGAATGAAGATGATATGAAGATCACAAAAAACAAATATATAATTTCAGTCATTACACGGGACATGAATATCATGAGAAAGCACCAACATTTGGATATAGTATAAGAAAATATTGACATCATGACCCATCGAGTAAGTTTTTTATTGACTTGTTTACTGCCGCTACATTGGTGAGTGTCCTTTGAAATAGCCTCAACTGAATAGAGTCATTGTTTAATGAGTTGGAAGAGAAGTATAAATGGGAAGTTGTGATATGAGCACCTCAATCCTCGCTAGTATTCCCTTCAAACTTTGGGATGTATGGAGATAGTTTGATGGGAACAGGTGGCCACTTCACATTATGGTGCACGTGATAATTCATCAGTTTTGATAAATCTAAAAACTTTAAAGTTGCAATAAATGGAAGTTTTCTCCTAGTCAAAGTTTGGTATTGAGGATTCTGGGGTGAGGAAGTACTTGCCCTAGGTCTCCCAAAAGAAAAGTTGGGGTTTCCCCAGCCACAGGCTGTGTTGTAGTAGCACTATTTTGAAATAGATTCCACCTGAATGCTAAAGGATTATGAGTCTGTGGTGCGTGGTAAGTTTTTTGTCCAATTCCAACCGAAGATGGAGTTTGAAAAGTAGGAGCAGAGACCCCCCCACTGAACAGTGAAAAGGGAGAGCTCCCAAACAGAGTAGTTGAAACTTGACTAGAGTTCTGAAACATAAAACCTATAAAGGGGTTCTGGTTACTATACAACACACCAACATAAGTATATGATGGACCTATGTAAGGTGTGGATGGAGGAATGTGTCCTCCATTCCATGAAAATACTTGAACAAAATAACTGGACCCACTTGGACCACTTTGATCGTTATGCATGAAGGGAGAAGAAATATAATGTGCATTGGGTATCCCAGTGGCCACCCCACTATACTGACCTATAATGTTAGAAGGTGTTGAGGGACTAACTACTCGAGCACTAGGAGAAAGTGGCACAACAGATGCACTAGGTCTTGGAGCACTTACCAGGGGAGAAGAGACTCTGCTAACCATCATGGATGAAGTGGGGGTAGACATGCCTTCTCCTAAACTAGACATACCTAAACTCAAAAGAACACCAAACTCAGGTGAACTAAAAGGATGGACTTGGACTAACGTAGGGTTACTTAAATCAGTAAGAGCTATATTAAAATTTCTTGCAAACTTGTCATCTTGCATATCTTCTATATATACTGGTGGAACTTATACCTACGAATGTTTAATTTCTGGTTCACCCGAAACTTCACTAACACCTATTGGCTCAAAAGAATCATTTGTGTCAAGTCTTTGCCTTCTAGGTAGCGGTGGAGGCTCCATTGTTGAAAATGGAGGAAGGTTTTGCAACCTTATAGACCTAAGAAAAGGGTGGTACTCCACAGCTAAAAAATTAGATCACACACCTAAAGTTCAAACTAAAACACAATCAAACCAAATAGAACACTAAAAAATATCCTAAGTAAAAAAAACCCAAGCATGCGATAGATACACATTCCAATGGAACGACTGGGATGATTAGGGCCCAGAAAAAAACTAGTTAATATGAGAGAGTAGTTACTCGGCGCCTTGTGATGAGTTTTCTGGGCGCAAGCACTGGAATCACCCAACCTCCCTTCCAAATTGTCAATAGAGGTTACCTTCCAAGTCTACCCTAGGTGCAATGGAAATATCCTTCCAATGCCACCTGTGTAAGAACCTAAGGTCTGGAAACTAAGGCTACCAAACTTAGAATGATATTTCGGTAGAACAGTCATTGGCCTGACTAGTGTGCATGGGTCAGGTAGATAATCCCAAAATTCTAACAATACGAGAACCTCACAAGGCCCAAGAAGTGGTATTAAAAGAACTCCCATACACACAACAATCCTGGCTTATGCTCGAACGAGGTATTGGAGGGTTATCTCCGCAACCAATATCTCACACAACCTTGTGCTTGACTCCTGTGTTAGAGGATATTTCCAGTTGATCCCTTGTAAACTTGGGTTAACCTAACGATTGGCCACCAAGTCTGAGTTCAAAATGCTCTTGGATGGTTAAAACATCCCTTGATCCAAGAACCTAGCCTAAGCTAGTTGATGATAAACCTAAAAAGAAAAATGTTGCTAATAAATTTTATATTATGCATTCTTTTTAAGGATTATATTACTCAAGGTGGCAAAAGTGAGACTCAAAGATGTTTTGACTCAACATTGAAAGAAAAGATGATGTAAATTTAAAAAACAAATGCTATTAATTATTTTTTTTGTCTCTTTCTTTTTTGAAACAAATGAAACTTTTAAACAACTTGGAAACATAAGAATTTTTATATTTTTTCTTTTTTGAAAATAATGGAAAAACAAGAATGCAACGAGCCTAATCTAGGGCTAACCATGCAACTACAAATTCCATGTTTGTTTTTCTTTTCAGAAAATCAACATTTGATGCAATTAAATGAAACTAAGCTAAGCTAAGCTAACTTGAATATGTATCAATGCAAGTAATAATGTTTAGATATTTAAAATAACAATCTTTAACAAGCACTGTAAAGATGACTCTAACCCTACTTGGATTTAACTACTGACTTGCCAAGGCAAGTAGATCAAAACTTGGTAAAAGTAACACACCTAGACCACTACCAAGGAAATCAGAGGTAGATCAGTGTTCTAGAAGGACTGACAGAGAACAACAACCTACACAGACACAAGTACTTGAACAAAAAAGGCCAAGAAGGAAATACCTAAACCACTCAAACATAGAGATTCAAACCTAACTTACCCCAAAATAAACATGTACAAAAAGAACAAATGAAATACACTTAGTATCAACACATCCTAAGCCAAGGAAAGAACCCTATAGGTGTCCTATAAGAAAAAATGCACATAACAGGGAAAACCCTAAAATATTGGACAAACCCTACATGAAACTGCAATTGTTATCAAACCAGCCCATGAATGAACCATGACTGTCACCAAAGCAACTAGCAATTACAACCTACTAACCATGAATGTATACACATCAAACCATGGTTACAACCAATGTTTTTCAAATAAAAAATAATGTCCAAGGGATCCTAAGCACAAAAGAGTATTGACTGAAAGAAAAGTATAAGAAAATTTGGTTTGGAAATTCTATTGGAACAAACCCCCAAAAAGCTAGACTCCCCAGTGGAGTCACCGTTTCAGCTCAACCAATTTTTTCTATGAAAACACAAATACTTTAAATTACCTTAACTATTACCCATTTCTCTTTGAATATTCTTGATGTATTCAAGGAAAGAAGGCTCCTCCAATGAAGAAAATTTACAACAAGAATTTGAAACCAATGCTTTAATGTCATGGAGTATGCTAAGGGCCTCATGGATATTCATTTCACTAATCTTCAAATACCCTTCAATGAAGGATGGTTCATAAGATTGAACCTCTTCTTATTCTTCTTCTTGATTTGATCAACTTCTTGAAGCTCAAGTGGTGATGGGGAACTTGATATTGGCTCTTAATTAGATAATACAAGGTCTTCATATTCATTCTCATGATAAATTTGGCTTGCAAAAACATTCTCAAATCTGATCTCTATGTCAACAACATATATTTGTGATCACCCATTAGTAGGCACTCCTTCAAAGTTCAAGGATCCCTCAATAGATGCTCTTTGGTCCATGTCAATAGTAGAATGTTTCTTGGAATGATATTAAATAGTTTCAAGGGACTCTTATTCATTCTCATGTTATGTTTCTTCCTCTTTTTCAGAGTCACTTGGGAGTGACTTTCGATATTCTTGATGTAATGCTTCTTCTGTTTCACCACCCACAGAACTAGGTGGCTCCTTGGTCTCCTCCATACTTGTGGATATTTTTATTGTTCCTTAATGATTTTAAATTTTACTTATTGTTACTAAATCCATACACCCAATAATCAAAGTATTCAAAAATAATGTTCTTATGTGTCTCTCCATGATGGGAACTAATACTACCCCTTGTTTCCATCTTACCCCTAAGTTGGTCACCCGCCAATCCGAACACTTGCATAAACTGCTTAGTCGTATCATCAAAATATGACTTCATGAGTTTATTAAATTCATCCCAATAATCCATAACTTCAATAGGTTCCATTACCATGCTTTGATACTATTGTAATGTCCCTATTTGGGATTTTGGAGAAAAGTACAATTTGAGCAAATTCGAACTTAACTAGTTATGACTCTAGAGGGTTCCAACTTTCACCAAATGGTTCCGAATTTGAAATTAAATGGTATGGTGAGTATTAAAACATACCATGTTGTTTTATGGGAACTTTTTACCTGACTTTATACCTCTGCAACTTTTTTTGCGGTTAAGAGGAAATAATGCAATTTTACTAGGAAAATGTGATCAACTAGTCCTTCTTGGTTTGGTTCGAAACACCCCCAAACCTTTAAAAAATTATTATGGAGGGATACTATGGGATTTAAAACATACTAAAAGAACTCATACATACAATTTTTGAATCATAAATTCATTTTTTCATGTTACCCAAGTTTGCACAACTTGGGATGATTTCTAGCTTTAGACTGGTGAAACCTAAGTTGAACCAAATGCACCCAAATGAAATCAAATTATGTATGGAAGTAATTTATGGGTATTGGTAAATTATAATGCATAAAATTAATGCTCATAATCTTTCCAATTAATTCTAAACTTGATTTTGGCCATAGGGAAAGAAGGACAAAAACACTAGGAAATCGATGTTAAAACCTTCAACGGTAGATGACACTTTCAAACTCTCCAAATGCAGTAAGACCCTCCAAAATGTCAGAATAGAATATGGGAATGCATATAAGGAATCATTGGTTGTATTTAATCATTTGTATTATCTTTTCAAACTGGTTATAAGGTGTGACATGCACATAACAACTTTCAAGGAAATTGCTTATGGGGAAATTGCATAACTAGCTCGATTTTGACATATGAAAGCTTGAGTTAAAGGTGGAGATAAGGATATCAAATATAAATACCATATATATCATAAAAATTTCTGTCCCAACAGTATTAACCACATTATAAATCCCTTCATACAAGTCCGATATACAACTCATTCAGTATAGGAGTCAAATGCATGAAAACTAGTGATTTAATAACATGGAATTACAAGAGTTTCACATACGGATTTATTGGATTTCAAGACAAAACGAATATGGAAATGAAAGTACAAAGTAAAAAATCATATATGGTTGTCATGACATCATCAAAATAAAAGAACATCCCTCATACAAATATGATATAATGCTACTTCAATATTGAATCCAAATCCATGAAAATTAGTTATTCAAGAGCATGGGAATGCAAGCCTCTAACATATGTATTATTTATATTTAGACTTACATATCACATAGAAACAAGGGTAAACATCAATACATCATATAACCAATCTTGGGCATCAAATATCCTCAGAAAAGTGCAAGCACCACTCCAACAAGTACACCTTCAACATGAGAGTGTGGGGGAGTGGAGAAGAAGGAATGAGAGAATAGGGAGATGGATAAGAATTAGACTATATGGACCTTAAAAATACAACTAAAACTCCTTCATTAATATCTAATGATAGTTCTGAATGGACTCTCCATTAACCAACTTGGAAAGGAATCCAACTTGCTCAAAATTGGTTCACAAGCAGGGAGAGTGAACACTCACCGTGCAATGGACAAGCAAAAGCTCTCTAAAATGCCAAAGGCCATTTAGAAAATGATAAAAATATATTCTCCTTCCTCATTAAATCCTTTTATTAACTTCATTATGAAACCTAATGTCTTATTTCCCTCCATGGGATTCCTCCAACTCATCTTAGTGGTTTAGTAACTCTCATGACACTTGTCTTCCTTTTCATGCTCCAATTCTTTCCCCAATTCTAATGGTTTCCTCTAAATCCGAAATTATACCTATTGGTGGGTATTTTTATCCCTGTCATGTCATATTTTTCATATTTATGCAATCAGGTTTGCTTTTGTCATACTTGTCATAGAATCTTTCACCATTTGTTATCATAGAGTGCATGTAGTATGCTTCCAAGTGGCACACATTGTCTCCTTCCATGAGATTTAATCTCCTGTAGATTATAATTAATTGGCTCATTATAATTTATTTGACACCAAATCACCCTACAATAACATTACATTGCCCGTGTGTTCAAATTTGGATGAAGATCATGCCAAGCGTGTGGAAAATATAGTCACCCAAAGACTCCACAAGCTTCCAAGTGTCTTCATGAACCCATGCCACATTATTTTATGATCATTTATCATTTTTCTAACCCATTTAAATTTGAACAGGCTAAACTAAAGTCCTTTTGGGTCCCATAGACCCTTATTACAAAATTTATGTCTCCCTCTCAACATAGGGAACTAGTAGGTTGGTAAAAAATTATTTGCAAGTAGTCTTATTTGGAAAATATTTAATTTGGCACATGAAAGTCCTCCCCACTCACTATTTTTTGTCCTCAATAAATTTAAAACATGTATTTTTAATAACCTTCTTTCCTTCCAAAACTTTTCTTCAAACCTCCGCTTCAATTTCAGTAGTGGAACTCATGTATTACAATTGTTTGTTTCCAAAAGTAAAGATATGTGGATATTTGCATATTGATATATTAAGTGACATTACCACTAACACCAAAAGGATTTATCAAATCCATCAAAATAAAATTTGCACAAATAAAATTTACCTCTATATTTTGGAAACCTTTTTTTCTAAATTTTCATCCCTTTTTGCTTCTGTATAATTCTTTGAAGTTGGTACTGAGTTTCCAAACTCAAATTTTCAAGTTTCCAAGAAAGTTTCAAAGAGGAACCACCATGCTTGTTTCTTCTCTACTATTATTATAGTCACCTTCTCAAGTGGTGACTTAATATCCCATACTTCTTGTTTCCCCCAAAATTGAAAGAAAGCAATATTCGGATCCCATTTCTTGTATTGCACCCTTCCAAACATCATGAGTACAAAATATAGATCATTAGCGTACATAACTGCATCATACAATTTCACATCAAGAAGGTACCTCATCAAAGGATCATGAAAGTTCTTGTACATCCAAGTAAGTAGATCGTCATGTGGTCCATACACACAAGCATCAAGTATTATATCAAATATGCTCCAATGACATAGGTGAGGATCCCATGTCCTATAATTCTGCTCCAAAATAATGTAATTTGCATCAAAATAATAATCATCCATGTGTTATTTCATCCAAGAAGTGAATGAATAACCTCCACCAAAATCTGAACCAAATAAGGAGCAAAGAAAACATGAAGACTTCAAGTGGCTCAAATAAGTCTCATCAATACACCCATGAATATGTATATGATCATAATGTAACAAAGGATGCTTCTGCAGATGTAAATAATATGGCACTCTAGTATGTCATCATCAAAAGGAGATATAGGAAGTCCATACTCTTCATGGGGTACCATAAAAAAGAAACCTTTCACCCATACCTCGTTAGTATGAATGCTACACAATGTGGAAGTGTAGGGTGTAGGAGAAAGAACCAACTCACCTAAAGGATTATAAAATACAAAATTTTCATCATGTGAAGTATACATAGGGTCAGGATTATGCATCTCCATAAAAAGTGTGACACTTTCCTCATATGTTGGTTCCAAGGTAGTGGAATCATGAACTACTTCCAAAAGTGTGTAACCATTATCAAGAGGTAGCTCAAGCTTCTATTCCACCACAACAAGTAATTGGTTGTCATCAATCCCATCTTCAAACTCCACAATAACCTTCAATTTTCCATGCTTCTCATGATCCATCATGTCATGAGAATCGTCCAAGCAATCTACCATATGACAATCTAAAACATAGGAGGAAGAACAAGTATCTTGCAACCTCTTAAGAAGTTTCTCATTTTGAGTTTTGAGCTTATGAATATACTCATTATTATTTGAGTAGGCTACATTTAACCATTCATTAAGCTCAAACAATTTTTTTCTATAAAAAACAAAGACATGAAATTACCTTCAATGTTTCACATTGCTCTTCGAATATTCTGCATGTCTTCAAGGAAGGATGAATCCTATAATGAAGAAACTTTCCAACAATAATTTTACACAAATTATTTAGTGTCATGGATTATGCTAAGGGACTCATGGATATTCATTTCACTCAACTTCAAAGACCCTTCAATGAAGGATGGTTCATGGGAGTGAGGAAGTTGATCTTGGTTCTTTCTTCTTGATTTGATTAACTTCTTGAAGCTCAAGTGGTTATGAGGAAGTTGATCTTGGTTCTTTATTACCTTCTAAAAGGTATTCATATTAATTCTCATGAGAATTTTCTCTTGCAACAACATTCTCAAATCTTATCTCTATGTCACCAACATAGATTTGTGAGCACCCATAAGTAGGTGCTCTTTGGTCCATGTCAATAGTAGAATCTATATTGGAATGATATTCAATAGTTTCAAGGGAATATTATTCATTCTCATTTGATGTTTATTCATATTTTTCAGAGTCAGTTGGGAGTGACTTTTGATCCTCTTGATGTAATGCTTCTTCTGCTTCACCACCCACAGAACTAGGTGGCTCCTTAGTCTCCTCCATACCTGTGAATTACTGATATTTCCTTGATGAGTTCACATTTTAATTATTTTTACTAAATCCATAAAAACAATCATCAAAATATTCAAAAATAATGGTCGTATGTGTCTCTCCATGATGGGAACTAATACTACCCCTTGTTGTCAGCTTTCCCCTAAGTTAGCTAGCCACCAATTCAAACCCTTGCATAACTATATTGGTCATATCATAAAAATATGGATTAATGAGTTTATTAAGTTCATACCTATCATACATAACTTCAATTGGTTCCAATAGTATGCTATGATACCACTGTAATATCCCTACTTGGGATTTTGGAGAAAAGTACAATTTGAGCAAATCCTAGCTTAACTAGTCATGAGTTTAGAGGGTTCCAAATTTTACCAAATGGTATTGAATTTGAAATTAAATGGTATGGAGAGTCTTAAAATATCCCATGGTGGTTTATGGACACTTTGTACCTAACTTTATAACTCGGCAACCTTGTTTGGGGTTAAGGAGAAACGATGCAAATTTACTAGGAAAATGTGATCAACTAGTCCTTCTTCGTTTGGTTCCAAACACCACCAAAAATTTCCAAAATTATAATGGAGGGATAATATGGTATTAAAAACATAATAAAATACCTAATACACTAAATTTTTGAAATATAAATTCATTTTTTCATGTTACCCAAGTTTGCACAACTTTGGCCAATTTCTAGCTTTAGACTAGTGAAACCCAAGTTGACCCTAATGCACCCAAATGACTTAAAATTATGTATGGAAGTGATTGAGGGGTATTATGAAATAATAATTCATAAAATTAATCTTCATACACTTTCCAATTTATTCTTCAACTTGATTTTTTCCATATGGAAAGAAAGACAAAAACACCAGGAAATCAATGTTAAAACCCATAAGGGTAGATGGCACTTTTGACTCTCCAAATGTAGTAGGAACCTACAAAATGTAAGAACAGAGTATGGGAATTCATATAAGGAATCATTGAATATCCTTAATCACATATATTATCTCTTCCAACTAGTTATAAGGCGTAAAAGGAAATTGCTTATGGGGAAATTGCATAACTAGCTCGATTTTGACATATGAAAGGTAGAGTTAAAGGTTGAGATAAGGATATGAAATATAGATACCATGTAAAGAATAAAAATTTATGTTCCAACAATATTAAACACCTTATAAATCCATTGATACAATTCTGTTATACAACTCATTCAGTATGGGAGTCAAATGCACGAAAAATAGTTATTTAATAGCATGGAATTACAAGAGTTTCACACATGGATTTCTTGGATTTCAAGCCATAGAGAATAGGGACATGAAATTAAATATTAACACATCATATATGGATTTCACAAAAATAAAACTCAGATAACATCCCTCATACAAATCTTATATAAAGCTTCTTCAACATTGAAGCCAAATCCATGAAAACTAGTTATTCAAGAGCACGGGAATGCGAGCCTCTAACATATGTATTATTGGTATTTAGAATTAAAAAAAATACAGACACAATACTAAAGAGACATATATCATATAACCAATATTTGGAATGAAATATCCTCATAAAAGTGCAAGAACCACCCCAACAGGTTCACCTTCAACATGAGAGCGAGGGGGAGTGGAGAAGAAGGAATGAGAGAATAGGGAAATATATGAGAATTTGACTATATAGACCTTAAAAATGAAAATAAAACCACTTAATTAAGCTCCAATTATAGGTCATAATGGCCTCTCCATCAAACAACTTGGAAAGGAATCCAAATCCCTCTAATTTGGTTTACAAGCAGGGAGAGTGAACACTCATCGTGCAATGGACAAGCAAAATATCTCCAAAATGCTAAAGGGCAATTAAAAAATGATCAAAAGTTATTATCCTTCCTCATTAAATACTTTTATTAATTTCATGATGATTCCTAAGGTCATCTTTCCCTCCAAGGGATTCCTCCAACTCATCTTAGTGGTTTAGTAACTCTCATGACACTTCGTGTATTCCTCTTCGTGCTCCAATTCTTTCCCCAATTCAAATGGATTCCTATAACTCCCAAATTCGACCTCTTGGTGGATATTTTTATCCCTTTAATTCCATATTTTTCATGTCTACAATGAGGACTGAATTTGTCATACTTGTCATATAATCTTTCATCATTTGTTGTCATAGAGTGCATGGAATCTCCTTCCAAGCGGCACACATTGTCTTATAGAATATTACTCTTCCATGGGAGTTAGTATCATTCACCAATTCAAATTTATTACTCATTTCATTCTATTTGACACCAAATCACCCTCCAATAATCTTACATTACCCATGTGCTCGAATTTGGATGAAGATCATGCCAAGTGTGTGGGGAATATAGTCATCTAGAGGCTCCACAATATTCCAAGTGTATTCATGAACTCATGTCACATTATTTTCTTGGAATATATAATTTATGTGACCAATTTAAATGTGAATAGGGTAAACTAAAGTCGTTTTGGGTCCCATATCCCCTTATTGCAAAATTTATGTCTCCATATCAACCAAGGGAACTAGTAGGTTGGTGAAACATTATTTGCAAGTAGCCTTATTTGGAAATGATTTAATTGGGTACATGACACAGGAGCACTACCCATGGTCCCAAGGTAGAGGATTTTGAATATTTGAAATCATCATGTCAAAATTGCATAGTATCTTATCAAGCAAAATCCTAGTTTCTAAGATCACAAAAAAAGATGAGAACTAGGTGATTAAACCACAAGACAAAGGTTACCCTATATGGAATGCACTGTCATGATTCCAACAGAGTCAATGATTCATCGATATTTTTGATGATCATCATTTTATAGCGAGTTTTAAATCGCCTCTTTAATCCTTTCAAAGACACTTGGTAAATATGTTACTAGGGCATAAAAAACCAACCAAGGATTATAATTGAGTTATGTAAGCTCCTATATGTGTTTTTTGGCATGTACAAAATGGGAAGAATACCCATGGTTCCAAGATTGAGGATTTTCAATAGCTTACATCATCGTGCCAAAATTGCATAGTCTCTTATTGATCAAAACCCTAGTTTATGATATCATTGAACAAGAAGAGGACAGAGCGAAAGAACTATGGGAGAGAGGTGCCCCTAGATGGAATACATTGTCATGAATCCAATGGAGCCAAATATGAGCCACATTCACCATTTTATGGTGAGTTACAAATCACTTCCTGAATCCTTTCAGAGACATTTGGTGAATTCATGACTATAGCATAAAAGCCAAACTGAGATAGTGATTGGAGTATATTTTATGCATGTGATAGGAAATATATATCTTTGATAGATTGTTGATTTTTGGTGTCAATGAAGGGATGGTTTATACCTATGGTAGGTTGCATTTATTATCTAATATTGTTTTTTTGAGTTGATTTCCAAGGGTTTATAGGAATGGAGAGCTTATTTAGTCTCACTAATTGTCACATATTTAAGGCAGTACCATCTTAGATTAGCATATGGTTTAAGGACATCATTATTTCAAGGAGAACCACCTTGAAATTTATATATACCCTAGTGTGACATGGACAAGAAAAGCCATGTATACTTAGTCTAAGGTTAGTCGTGTAAAATTCCACATTTTATTGTTCCATCACCTATTGTATATAACTACTTTCTACTAACTTTATCGTCCCTTCTGGGTTTTGAGCATGAGGTGGATAATAGTCTATGAGACCAAGTAAGTTTGTAGCGTTTGGACTGATTTTTTTTTAATGATAATTTGAGAAAGTAGAATATTATCTTAATATGTGATTGAAATCAATTATATAAAATAAAAAATATCTAAATTTATTTTCATTTTTAAAGGGTTTGATAAGTACAAAAGTTTGCAATAAATTGGTAAACCTACTAGCTTTTTGAAAAAAAACATCATTAATTATTTATTTTCATAATCTCTTGTCAATATTTTTAAGTGAGGAATTAGTTATTTTCCTCAATAATAAATTGGTAACTTTCGTAACAATGCAATAAATATAATTATTTATCCACAACTAACCTCTACAAATATATTTGATATTGATCCTTACATAAAATTATCATTTTGAAAACTAGTTTCTAAAAAATTCAGTGGTTACTAATATCATTGTCAACATGAAAAATTATTATAAATCCTTTTTGGGGTGGAAGATGATTTAATTTTATATATATTCAAGAAGGTTTCAATTGGTTGGGGTTTTTCATTAAGCCTAATGACCATGGAATTAACTGTTTTAGGTGGGTAGTAAAAAAATATGAAAAGAAAATTATGTTATGGTGAAATAGGGATTTTATAGAGGTGGGATTCTACTTTTGGTCAAAATAATACTATAGGCAATTCTAGTCTTTTGGCACTCCTCATCAATTCCAAAAGGGGTTATGGAGTAAATTATGAAGATTAGATTTGCGTTTCATTGGGTAGGGAAAAAAGAATGAAATTCCACAAGTTAAGTGCTAATCCATAGGAAAAGATAATAAACTTGAAGGATGGGGTCTCAAAAACATCTATCAATTGGGAGAGATCTTAAAAGCAATTGATTAGGGAGGTTCTTATCCAATAAGGAGATGTGGATATAGGTAACAATTCACAAATTAATAGATCAATATTCACTTGTAGATTGGAGTATAAAGACAACTAGATCTATTCATAGTGATTTCATTGTAAGGAAGGCAATAGTACCAGTTTTCAAATTAGAGGAAATTTGGGGTCTAAAATGGGCCTTATAAGAAAACGCGCCAACAATAAATTTTGTGAGTTGGAATTCAAGAACCAATAGAATTTCAATAAAATGAGTCAACCATAATGGTTGAATTGACATATTTGTCATAAAAGAAAACTACTTTTTTGTTCGTATTTTCAACATATCTCACTGTGTTTTTACTCAAATTCCAAGCGGGAGAGCTCGTTGGATGTGAAATTTAATTCTGCATCCAACGAGTACCCATAATGCATACTTTTTATAGACCCAACTACCCCAAAAACAAGAAATACCTGAAAAAACATGATGATGACATCATCATCACGTTTGTTTTTGGTATTTCTTGTTTTTGGGGTAGCGGGGTCTGTCAAAAGTATGCAGTGTGGGTACTCGTTGGATGCAGAATTAAATTCCACATAAAACGAGCTCTCCCTCTTGGAATTTGAGTAAAACCACATGGAGATATGTCGAAAATACAAACAAAAAAGTAGTTTTTTTCATTCTTCCTCCAAAATTAATAACTATTATTTTATTATTTTAACTATCATTTTATTATTTTACCTATTATTTTATTATTTTCCTTAGGAGGCCCAATTTAGACCTCAAATTTCCTCTAATAAGTTCCCTAGTAGGTAGATGGATTGAATGAAAGTTGCATATTGGAAAGAGTGTGGGAATAATAGTAGACACATGTATTGTAATAAGTAGATAGTGCATGTACTTACTTGTGATAAGTGAATGGTTTGTATTTGTGATTAAATTGAGAAATCTATAGGTTCCATTGCTTTCAATATATAGTATCATACATGTGATTTATTTTTATGGGAAGGTGTAGTGGTTAAAAGGCATATGCATTAGATGTTAAATTATTGAAGCATTGATCTATAGGAAAATGAGAGCAATAGTGAAGTAGAATTATGTAGTGTAATATCAAGAACAATGTACAACAAACAAGACAATTTTGAGACAAATTTGATAAGAATTGATCAGTTAATTACAACACTAATATCCATTATTCCAGCAGTAATACAACAATGTTACAATAAGGAGAATTCAAATCATGTGGATAAGATTCGAATCTACCAACTAAACTTGACTGATTGGTTAACTCAGTGTGTCTAAATCACTGCACGGGAGACACTAGTCTAACTCTCGATGTCTAAATCAGTCTATAATTATCCTTTAAAATTTTTAAACCAGTGAAAATGATGAGGTAGGTGGAAAAATGTGCCACTTCCCCATGTAGCCATGCAAAATTGGCACCAGACTAACTAAGAGTGATATAATTGATTGTAACTGGAGGTTGACTCAGCATAAATGCCTACCTACCACAACCAATTGATGGAGTTTGTTGGTGGCACTCAGAGTGGCTCATAGAATGTAAGGATTGGCACTGGTGGCACCAATGGCACCAGTGGAACCAAACTCATCCAATTGAATCCTAAGTTAGGAAATATGTTCAACTAGACTATATATGGACAAGGGAGGATTATATAATCCTAACACCCCCCCCTTAATCCTGAATTGGACAACTTTGGGCCCCAACAACTAGGCCAAGAGTTACCCATACAATCTAATGAAAAACATAGTGGAAAAAAAAGCATCGGGAAAGAATAGCAAGGGTCCAGAAAACACCTTCTCGGCAACATCAATGAAAAAATTGGCAAAAATCGACAAACTACGACAAGCATTAAAAAATGAAAATTTTGTACTTTAATAGTGTCAAAATTTTCTTACCAATTTTTCCTAATATTCCCTGATTTTTACCGATTTTTTCTAATGTCTAATTTTTTTGAAAAATTGCGATTTTTTCGGGCCAAAAAATCAACAGTGAGAAAAAATCGTGATTTTTCAAGACATCGCCGATTTTAGGCGATTTTTTCCACTACGATGAAAAAACTGCTTAACAAACTAAGGAAAATGGGGAAAACCTCATGGGAACCCCCCCTCGCTCAAAATAAGTAGGTAATAGGAAAATAAGTTATACTTAAGAGAACATTTTCATTTTTGGGTAATAACTTGTAAAAGTTTTGCTGCAATTTTCAACACTATGCAACAACAATGCAGTGGCTTGGTTCTTTTGTGCTGCAGCATCCTGAGACTGTGCATGTGAACCTCTCAATTTTCTTTCGATCTGATGAATGTTTTTTGTGTTTCTTCTTTTTGGAGGAGGAATTGAATGATCAATTTTGTTCTTATGTGGGCCAAATGGTTGATCATTCACTATCATCAAGTAGAAATTTCCTGGAAGCTTGTTGCACCACTCTGTAGATAGAAAAAATGTGTGAGAGAGTGCAACATCCTCATTTCGATATTGGGACATTGTTATCCTTATGTTTTATGGACTCCTAGCACCATCCCCAACTGCTTCAATGATACTTTGGACCCATTTAGGCTTATGCCATTGATTTGGGATGGGGGATGGATCTAGATCTAGATTCTCATGAGGTACAACCTCAATATCAAGATCATGTTGATATTGTTCCTCTTCATATGAATTTGAAACATGTGAAAAAATATCGTCATCAAAAGGAAATGGAAGAGTGTTTATACCTTATTGTGCTTTAGATTGAGGTAGATCAAGCAACTGATCTTCTTCAAACTGAACAATGCGATCTATGAAGAACTTCCTAGTTGAAAGTTCCATCAATTTATATGATTTTGCATCGTCATCATATCTTAGCAGTATGCATTCGTTACTCTGGGATTGGAAGGCCTTTCTCTTATCCATGGGTATTCTGGCCCGAGATTTGGAACCAAAAACTATCAAGTGAGAGACATCAGGATTATGCCCATGTAGTGCTTCAAAAGGAGTGGCCCCAATCAATGATTTGTGAGGAACTCTACTATGTATCTATGAAGCACATTTTACAACTTCAGCCCAAAGAGAAGGAGGGAGATTCTTGGATTGGAGAAGACATGTTTCCATCTCCTTCAATAATCTATTTTTCCTCTCTACCATGCCATTATACCATGGTGTGTATGGAACTAAGTGTTCCATTCAAATCCCCTCTGATTCACAATATTGATGAAAATCTCTTTTAATGTATTCACCTCCTTTATCTAATATAATGGACTTGATCTTCCTCCTGAAACTATTCTCAATCAAAGCTTTAAAAAATTTAAAAATTCTGAATACCTCTGATTTCTGTTTCATGAAATATACCCAGCAGAACCTTGAACAATCATCAATAATAGTAAGGAAAAACCTGGAACCATTAATTGATTTTCTATGAATTGGTCCTAAAACATCACTGTGTATCAGATCAAGTGTATAGGAAGCTCTAGTTGCCTTCCCAATTTCATACATCATCTCTGGATGCATACCTACCAAGCAACCAAGACATGCCCCATCTGATGTTTGGATGAGAGGAAAACATTCAACCATTTTTTCATTGTGGAGTTGCTGCAGATATTTGAAATTTAGATGCCCAAATATCTCATGCCACAACTTTCTAGTGTTGTTGGCATGAATTAATACAAATGTTGGATGTGAAGCAGGAAGGAAATGGGAGAACACATATGCATTTGAGGCATGGTTAGCAAACCCTTTCGCTATGACATTTACTATACATTTTTTAGTGATTTCCACTAATTCAAATTAGAATGTAACTCACTAGGGAGAGCCTGTATGAGTCATCTAATAAACAGACCACACATTTTCTATAAGAGAGGGAACATAGAGTACATTCTGGAAATCACCATGTTGGATTTTAATAGAACCTCTCCCAACATCTAGGATTTGGCAGTCATCTCCCATATGAATTCTAGGTCCTCCTAATAAAGTGAGAGTGGAGAAGCATTCCTTGGAGGAAACCATGTGCTTGGATTCTCCAGAATCAATCAACTAAGCTTTCGACTGAGTGCAGCCTACCTTTAAGGCATGCCATCTCTCATAATATTCTGTTGTTTGTCCATCATCATAATTCTTTGCTCCTTATGGGAGGGAAATATTGTTATGTTCAAGGAGTGTTGATAGCTGGTATATTGTCTTGTTCATGCACTGGCTCTCTGGATGAAATCCTCTCATACATCATGGAAATCTAGTCTTCTCGAATTTTTTTCTTCTTCTTGGAACCCGATGCTCCATCAGAAGATTTATGATTATCATTTGGATTCAAATCAGTGGTTTTAGTCTCCTTCCCTTTGTGCTTCCCTATCGCTTGCGCATTGTTTGAGTCTAACATCAAGAGTGCTTGATTCTTGGAGGTTTGAATCACTCCCATTTGAACCAATTTATCTTGCTCTTGTATTAAGGACTCAACAAAAGATTCTAGAGTAGGAATATTCCAATTAGGGATGGAATCTATTTAGGAATGGAATGTAGAGAAAAATACTGAGTACTCAGATCCAAGCTTACTTAGTACTGACAATACAAGCTTCTCATCTTTCCTCTCCAATAGACATTGTTTGCATTGCAATATTAGTTACTTGTATTTTGTAAATAATTTCTGAATAGATTCGAAACTGCTGGGTTGTAAAGAAATGAGATTGCTCTCCAATATATGCCCTAAAAGCTCATATTGTCTTCAAAACAAACATTCAAGATTATCCCAAGCTTCCTTTGAATTCCTTAGTCCCTCAAGATGGAACACAATATCCTGGGATATATGTGTGCACATGAAGCCGAAGGCCTCATCAAGTTGATTAAAAAAAAAATTCTTCTCAACATACTGTTGGGGATCAGTTTCTACACCCATTGTCATCCTAAATAGACCAAGCTTTCATAAGGCTACATGCATATATTCCCTCCAATCAGTGTAGTTGAATGGTGTAAGGATTCAGGGTACGAGAGCTAAAGAATCCATATTTTTGTATGTTGAATCAGTCAATTCCTCAAGAATCTACGTATGTACCTGAAAATAACACTACTAAAACTAATTCAATTTGTAATCATGTCAAATTCAATCCTTTCCACCTCTACGTGTACACTTTCTCATATTCTGCCACTCCTAGATAGACTTCTTTGAATAGAATTAAGAGGGAGCAAGGCTATCATTCCAGGATTTATGTGGAAACTTAGCTGCTTCTGGTGTACAATGGATATTAGACAAGACTTGCTATTAGCCTGAACAAGGCTCTGATACCATGTTAAATTATTGAACCATCGATCTATAAGAAAATGAGAGCAATAGTGAAGTAGAATTGTGCATTGGAATATCAAGAACAATGTACATTGAACAAGACAAATTTGAGACAAATCTGATAAGAATTGATCTGTTAATTACAAAATCAATCTCTATTATTCTAGCATCAATACAACAATGTTACAATAAGGAGAATTCAAATAATGCGGATAAGATTCGAATCTACCAACTAAACCTGACTGACTAGCTAACTCAGTGTGTCTAAATCACTGCATGGGAGCCACTAGTCTAAATCATGATGTCTAAATCAGTCTACAATCAGTTTAGACTAGTTAAACAAGTTAAACTGATGAGGTAGGTGGAAAAAGGTGCCATTTCTACATGCATCCATGCAAAACTGGCACTAGACTAATTGAGAGGGATCTAACTAATTGTAATTGGAGGTTGACTCAACATAACTGCCTACGTACCACAATAAACTGATGGAGTTTGTTGATGGCACTTAGAGTGGCTCCTAGAATGTAGGGATTAGCACCACTGGCACCAAAATGTAACTGGTGGCACCAAACTAATCGAAATGAATCCTAAGTTAAGAAAGATGTTCAACTATATTATATATGGACAAGGGAGGATTATATAATCCTAACATTAGATTCACATGGAATACTATTGATTGCAAATACGTATACAAGCCCTTAAGGATATATAAATTATTAAGCATGTCATGGTGGTGTCTAACGATACTGGGATATTTCTCTCTCTTTCATGTGTTATCTATAGATTCCTTCTAGAATCTTGCACTACAAAGTGACAGTATTGTTAGTGTCCTTATACATTACTTTCAAAATCGGAATTTGCAAATATGAAAAAAATGAATTTGAACTAGAAATTAATCAATGAATAGAACCCTTAAATAACATATCTTATCATGTCAACATACCTATTATCCTACAAACTTCATGTGACATAATAAGTACAATAGAAGGGATTTATGTTCGCATAACCTAGGAACATATAGGGGAAATTGTTTTAGTCCCATGTGAATGCATTGGAATAAATTTAGCCATATGTCATTCTACCACTTATGCACAATTACGTGGTTTCATATAAGAAAACCATCTAGATCCTCTCTGTTTCTAATGGTCTCCATCAATATCTCATGCTCTAAATGAGGTAGGAAGTAGCATACATTGTGTGAGATATTTATAGGAATGGTCTATAGTTCGATGTTTGTACCAATGACTAGGTTTGTAAAGTGATACACCACAACACTTGGTTTGAAATGCATGAGTACATAGACACCAATCTTTCTTGAATTTTTATCTCATGTTATATATTCACCCTTAGCAACCATTGAGCCAATTGGAAAATAATTTCCTTCATAATAAGTTAAATTTGTATTAAGAGTTTTCTTCCCTTCTATGCATCATGCCAACCAATAATTAGTGCTCCATTCACTGTATTTTGTGGAAACAATTGCATATATTTATCCTACAAATATGTAATGTATGGTCAAATTCCAATGTGTAGGTGTTTGATAACATGTTAAATAAAAAATAAAATAAATTCTTAAATATGATCTGAGATATCCCTACGTAGCTATACAAGATTGGATATATGGCCATAGTATGTTGAAATAGATGATTGGCCCTCCTCAAATTGGTTTGTTTCAACAAATATATGTGGGTCAACCACAAGTGATACACAATCCCATTCATCAACCTAGCATGTTGATTCACAATCAACCCATTTTCCACTACTATAAGGTCCACAAAACCAAGCTAGCTTCCACATCCATACTTCAAATAAAGGGTTGATTGAGATTCCAACTAAATGAAAGACATCGATTCCTTGTATTATTTTGCAATGATATGAGCGTGAACAATCTATATGGACCACTTCCTAGAAACTTCTCAGTACATGTCACGTCCATGTTAAATTTTGTTTCTCTTTTGCACCACTTGACATTACTATAGAGCACCAATTACCTATAGATTTTGCATCTCACGTAGATGATTTTTTGTAAAATTCATCTCCTCACTGTAAAATTGAGCAGAAAGATCTATGGACCAACATACAACTCACAAGAAAGATCACACAATTTTACTCAAAAATTGAAGAATGAAACAATGCAAAAATGGCTTGCAACTGTGAAAGATTTCATTAATCAAATGTAATTAGATCATTAATTAAAATAGTACAATGGCTAAATATCCACATGCAATTAGAATCCATGTGAGGAAATTTGAATTGGTTGGACTCTACTTGAATGAATGGTTAACTGACCTTGTCTAAATCATTATCGGAGTTCAAAATCCAAACTCAAGTGTCTAATTAAATGTTGACTAGTCTAACTGATTGAGGTACATGAGTAAATGTGCCTCACCTGCATGCAACCATTCAATCCTAGTGCTAACTAAATATAACTGAGTGTAGGGAACTATAACCGAATGTAAGTGACTCGTAACCGAGCTTGACTAGTCATCAACTGAACTCAACTAATGGAGGTTGGTATCAACACTCACGGTGGATCCTAATTTGTAGGGATTGATTTAGGAGGATCCAAACTAATGCATGTAAGTGCAATTAGTGACAGTTGGTATCAATTAGTGTTCCCCACACTTTAGTAACTGGTGCATGTGCCCCAATTAGTCCAAGTGGACCCAATGGTGCTAGTGACTAAAAATAGACTGAAAGGACTCCCGATTTAGACATGACTCCTGATTTAGACATCATGAATAAATTGGACAAGGGAGGATTATAATCCTAACACCCCAATGAGTGCTAACTTGGACAATTTGTGGGCCCTGGTAACTAAGACCATAGGTCACCCATTACAATAAGTAAAGTAACTGCTAAACACAAGGAGCTAGGGAAAAAACCACATGGGAAAAAATACCCCCCTCTAACTAAGCAATAGAATAAGGATTCAATTTCGAAAAACTTGAAAATGTGTTGCTGCAATCTCTATGATGTAGTGAAGCAGCATGCATGATGTTCTATGCACAGGTATCCTAGGGCCTGGAATGTAGATTTCTCCATCTTCTCCCAAAAGTATGATGGAAGGACGGAGGAATGTAACCTTTTCCTCTTGTTGGATGAAGAGGTATATGATTCACTTTATTATTCTGAATGCAATGAGACTGAGCCCTTTCCATGTATAATATTATAGGTAGTCTATTGCATCTCTCTGAAGGAGGTAAGCTTTCATGACATAGCGCAAGGTTCTTAGTCTTCTGAATGTCAGATGGACTTCCAGTCATCTTCCTAGCTTCTAGTTTGGAAGTAGGGACTGGATATGGATCTGAATCACCCTGAATCTTAAGGCCAACAATTCCCTAACTTGGGATATTAAGTGGTAAATTCTCCGCTTTTGGTGCATTACTGGAAGGAGCAATTTTTATTAAAAAAAATGGATCCAAGTATGAATCTATAGTAGGAGAAGTGCCTTGTCCTACTAAGGATCTTATACCATGTAAAATTGAGCACAAAGATATATGGACCAACACACAACTCACAAGAAATATCACACAATTTTACTTAGAAATTGAAGAATGAAACAATGCAAAAATGGCTTGCAATTGTGAAAGCTTTCATTAATCAAAAGTAATTAGATCATTAA
The DNA here is from genome assembly GCA_001517045.1 of Pseudotsuga menziesii. Taxonomy (NCBI): domain Eukaryota; kingdom Viridiplantae; phylum Streptophyta; class Pinopsida; order Pinales; family Pinaceae; genus Pseudotsuga; species Pseudotsuga menziesii. Next base: position 49,996 of record LPNX011087317.1, on the reverse strand, counting down.
TTACAATGAAGTACAATGGATAAATAGCCACATGCAATTCGAATCCATGTGAGGAAATTCAAATTGGTTGGACTCTACTTGACTGAACGTTAACTGGCCTTGTCTAAATCATTGTCGAAGTTCAACGGAGTTCAAAATCCAAACTCAAGTGTCTAATTCAGTGTTTACTAGTCTAACTAACTGAGGTAGGTGAGTAAATGCACCTCACCTGTATCCATCCATGCAATCCTAGAGCTAATTGAATAGAACTGAGTGTAGGGAACTAGAACTGAATGTAAATAACTCCTAACTGAGCTTGACTAGTCACCAACTAAACTCAACCTATGGAGGTTGGTATCAGCACTCCCAGCGGCTCCTAATTTGTAGGGATTGATCTAGGAGGCTCCTAAACTAATGCATGCAAGTACAATAAATGGCAGTTGGCCTCAATTAATGTTCCCCACACTTTAGCAACTAGTTCATGTGCCCTAATTAGGCCAAGTGGATGCAATGGTGCTAGTGACTAAAAATAGACTAAAAGGACTCCCGATTTATACATGACTCCTAATTTAGACATAATTACCAAATTGGACTAGGGAGGATTATAATCCTAACACCCCCCCTGAATGCCAACTTGGAAAATTTGTGGGCCCTGGTAACTAAGACCATAGGTCACCCATTACAACAAGTAAAGTAACTGCTCAACACAAGGAATTGGGGAAAAAACCACATGGGAAAAATTCCCCCCTCTAACTAAGCAGATATAATTAGGATTCAAGTTTGAAAAACTTGAAAATGTGTTGTTGCAATCTTTGTGATGTAGCAAAGTAGCATGCATGATGTTTTGTGCATAGGTAGCCTGGGGCTTGGCATGTAGACTTTTTGATCTTATCCCAAAACAATGATGGAAGGAAGGATGAATGTAACCTTTTCCTCTTGTTGGATGAATAGGTGTCTGATCCGCTCTATTCTTCTAAATGCGGTGAAACTAACCCCTTGCCATGTAGAATCTTACTGGGAGTCTATTGCATCTCGCTAAAGGAGGTAAGATTGCATGACATAGCGCAAGGTTATTAGTCTTCCAAATGTCAAATGGATTTCTAGTCATCTTCCTAGATTCTAGTATGGAAGTAGGGACTAGATCTAGATCTAAATCACCCTAAATCTCAATCTTATAAACTGATACAGCTGGATCTGCTATACTAATGGAAACTACAAAAAAGTAGATGAAATGTTTTTACCTTCCCTTGTAAGTGGCTGCTGAGAGTGCACTAGTTTTGAAAATGGCATAAGTGTGAGAACTCATATGCCTTGGAGGCATGCTTTGCAACACCCTTAACTATGATGTTCCCAGTAGAGATATCTATGATCTCCATTGAGTCATGACCAAATATGAATCGCTTGGAGAGCCAATGTGAGTCATCTGGTATATAGATAATAGATTTGCAGCTAGGGAGGGCACATAAAGCACATCTTTGAACTTTCCATGTTCAAGTTTAATAGATCCCTTCCATTTGGATTGAAATTTATTTTTATTGCCCATCTGAATACTAGGACCATCAAAATATTGCAAGGAAGAGAATGATTCTATGGATGCAACCATATGATTGGAAGCTCCATAATCAATGAGGAAGGCATGTGCTATTGAGAAACCAGCCTTTAGTGCATGGCATGTCACTTCATGTTCTTCAATTTATTCTCTATGGTTGACCTTCCTTGCACTAGCAGGTGTAGTAATGTTATGTTTCTCTAGAAGAAGAGTTATCTCATCAATTGTTCTTCTCATACATGAGCTTTCTGGAAGAAATCCCCTTCCACAGTAAGAATAAAGAGTCTTTCCTTTTCCATTCTTCTTGCTTCTCTTCGAACCTAAAGGCTCATTTGACTACTCTTTCTCCACAAGAGACTCATCCTTTTTCTTCCCTTTATCATTTGCTACCTTAGGTCCTCCTGCAACCATCTCTTGATCTGTGGAAGATCGAATGATCCCCATTTGGATTAGCTTGTCATGCTCCTGAGTGAGAGATTCAATGAAGGAGTTTAGAGTAGGAATCCTCCATTTTGGAGTGGTGAGCTTCACTGAATGAAATGTTGATACAAATAATGAATAGTCTACACCACATTTTGAGAGAATGGGAAGGATGAGTTGATCATCCTCCTTCTCAACCTTGCACAACTTCAATTGGAACACTAGATTCTTGAATTTAGTGAAGAAGTCATTTAGTGATTCGAAATTGGCTGGATGAAGAGAAAACAACTCATTATCAAGCTAATAGATCCTCAGATCATCCTGATTGTCAAATAAGGATGCAAGATTGTCCCAAACCTTCTTGGGAGTCTTCAATCCATTGATGTGGAAGAAAAGATCTCAAGAGATTGAGAGGCAAAAGAATCCATAGGCTTCATCAATCCTATTGAAGTACTTTTCTTTGTCAACATAATGGATTGGATCTACCTCTACCTCCATTGTAAGTATGAAGAGTCTTTTGGAGCGCAGTTGTATCTCCATGTCCTCCTTCCATTGGTGATAGTTGAAAGGAGTGAGAAGCTCTATTGGAGGGGCCATCTAGAATGCAGTGAAGAAGACTAAGCTGTTGTAGCGAATACAGTGAAGGAGACTGAATTGCTTGTAGCAAATGCAGTGAAGAGGTATAATAAACCTGTAAATCACACAATCAAATAGACAAAATAAGGTCATCAGTATGCACTTTTGGAATGTCCTTCACACCTAGCATAGTTGATCAAGCAATCTTGATCAACAATTCCTTAACTTGGGATATTAAGTGGTAAATTCTTCGCTTCTAGTGCAGTACACGAAGGAGAAATTTTTCTAAAAAAAAAAGGATCCAAGTATGAATCTGTATTAGAAGAAGTTCCTTGTCTTTCCATGGCTCTTATACCATGTAAAATTGAGCACAAAGATCTATGGACCAACACACAACTCACAAGAAAGATCACACAATTTTACTCAGAAATTGAAGAATGAAACAATGCAAAAATGGTTTGCACCTATGAAAGCTTTCATCAATCAAAAGTAATTAGATCATTAATTACAATGAAGTACAATGGATAAATATCCACATGCAATTCGAATCCACGTGAGAAAATTCAAATTGGTTGGACTCTACTTGATTGAATGGTTAACTGACCTTGTCTAAATCATTATCGGAGTTCATCGGAGTTCAAAATCCAAACTCAAGTGTCTAATTCAGTGTTGACTAGTCTAACTGATTGAGGTAGGTGAGTAAATGTGTCTAACCTTCATGCAAATATGCAATCCTATCCATAACTGAATAGAACTAAGTGTAGGGAACTAGAATTGAATGTAATTGAGTCCTAACTGAGCTTGACTAGTCACCGACTGAACTCAATTGATGGAGGTTGGTATCGACACGCCCAATGGCTCCTAATTTGTAGGTATTGATATAGGAGGTTCCTAAACTGATGCATGCAAGTGAAATCAGTGGAAGTTGTCCACAATTAGAGTTCCCTCCATAGGAGACTCATCCTTTTGATTCCCTTTATCATTCACTACCTTAGGTCCTCCTACAACCAGTTCTTGATCTTTGGAAGATCAAATGATCCCCATTTGGATCAACTTGTCATGCTCATGAGTGAGAGATTCAATGAAGGAGTTTAGAGTAGGCATCCTCCAATTTGGAGTGGTGAGCTTCACTGAATGAAATCATGATACAAATACTGAATAGTTCGCACCAAGTTTTGAGACAATGGAAAGGATGAGTTGATCATCCTCCTTCTCAACCTTGCACAACTTTAATTGGAACACTAGATTCTTGAATTTAGTGATTTGAAATTGGCTGGATGAAGAGAAATCAGATCATTCTTGAGCTGATAGATCCTCAGCTCATCCTGCTTGTCAAATAAAGATCCAAGCTTGTCCCAAACCTTCTTGGGAGTCTTCAATCCATTGATGTGGAAGAGAAGATCTCAAGAGATTGATAGGCACAAGCATCCATGGGCTTCATTAAGCCTATTGAAGTACTTTTCTGTGTCAACATAATGGATTGGATCTGCCTCTACCTCCATTGTAAGTCTGAAGAGTATTTCGGAGTGTAGGTGCATCTCCATGTCCTCCTTCCATTGGTGATAGTTGAAAGGAGTGAGAAGCTCTATTGCAGGGGCAAACTAGAATGCAGTGAAGAAGACTGAGCTGGTGTAGCGAATGCAGTGAAGGAGACTAAGCTGCTTGTAGTAAATGCAGTGAAGAGGACTGATAAATGTGTAAATCACACAATCAAACAGATAAAATAAGGTCACCAATATGCACTTTTGGAATTTCCTTCACACCCAGCATAGTTGATCATCCTTCACACCCAGCATAGTTGATCAAGCAAGCTTGATCAACAATTCCTTAACTTGGGATATTAAGTGGTAAATTCTCCGCTTCTGGTGCAGTACTGGAAGGAGCAATTTTGTTAAAAAAAAATGGATCCAACTGTGAATCTATAGTAGTAGAAGTGCTTTGTCCTACTGAGGCTCTGATACTATGTAAAATAGAGCACAAAGTTATATGGAGCAACACACAACTCACAAGAAATATTACACAATTTTACTCAGAAATTGAAGAATGAAACAATGCAAAAATGGCTTGCAACTGTGAAATCTTTCATTAATCAAAAGTAATTAGATCATTAATTACAATGAAGTAAAATGGATAAATAGCCACTTGCAATTCGAATCCATGTGAGGAAATTCGAATTGGCTGGACTCTACTTGACTGAATGGTTAACTGACCTTGTCTAAATCATTATCGAAGTCCATCGGAGTTCAAAATCCAAGCTCAAGTGTCTAGTTCAATGTTTGCTAGTCTAACTGACTGAGTTAGGTGAGTAAATGCACCTTACCTACATGCATCCATGCAATCCTAGTGCTAACTAAATAGAAATGAGTGCAGGGAACTAGAACTGAATGTAACTGACTCTTAATTGAGCTTGACTAGTCACCAACTGAACTCAATTGATGGAGGTTGGTATCGACACTCCCAATGGCTCCTAATTTGTAGGGATTGATCTAGGAGGCTCCTAAAATGATGCATTCAAGTGCAATCAGTGGAAGTTGGCCTCAATTAGTGTTCCCCAGACTTTTGTAACTGGTGCATGTGCCCCAATTAGTCCAAGTGGACCCAATGGAGCTAGTGACTAAAAATAGACTGAAATGACTCCCGATTTAGACATGACTCCTGATTTAGAAATAATAACCAAATTGGACAAGGGAGGATTATAATTCCAACACTCACTTCATAGCGCACTTTTTGTAAATGCTTTATGCCCATCATGCACACCTTTTCCATGCCAGCCTCAAAATAGTTCCAAACATGTTACACATTATATATGTTTTTTGTAAAATACTCAACCATTGGGATACATAATCATTTTAAACTAGTTGTACAACCATATGACCATATAAAATGTTGATCCATCTATATATCTATCTCCATCAAGTTATCATAAAACATTTGAAAGCAATGTTGCACATAATCTAGGTCATGAAAAATATCATCACTTATGTAGAAGTTTGTCTCTTTTTCTATTATATTCTTGTCTTTTTTGTTGTCTAGCCCATGTCTATATATGATATGTACCATTATGATAACTTGATTTGAATGATTATGCAGAATTTGGATCTCATTTGATGGTTGAAGGGTGTAGTTCTTAGTGAAATACACAACTAACAATATAATACTTGTGGGAAAGGTATCTCGCCATATTTGAAATTGTTCATCCCTCCATCATGCTACAGGCACATGTTGAACGTATTGTTTCATTTAAAAAAAAAAACCTTCATGAAATCACATACTTGTACCTGGTGACACAAATATAGAGGGATAATAATAGTTTTGAAATCACATAAAATATATATGAAAAAATTGAAGGTGCAATATGAAACAATACTATCTTCACTTACTTGGGACTTCACCAATTCAATCTTTTTTCTTTCTTTCCCACTATCCAATTGATACACAACATTCCTGAATATTTGCATATATGCTATCGTCCTCCAAAATGAGTGCCCCTCACTTTCATAAATGCATTGGCACAAAAAAATAAATCCACTGTACCTAGAGAATGTTCCTAATAAACAAGATTTCCTATAACATTTGTGTCCATCTAGCCTTGGGAACATGATTCTATGAATTATAAATTCCCTTGATCAAATCGGTGCTATTATGGGTGAGAATTATTGCACATTGTTGGTATGCAAAGCACAATACATCTGTATATGTCTCATAAAAATAATAAAGTTTTGCATGGTATCCACAACAACATGTGTTGCAGTCTATGCATATACTAACATAGAAAGGCTTGAATTTCTTAAATGATGTTTTTCCCATGTTCAATTCCATGAGTTCATTATTGAATCTCTCATAGATCTATATTTCTATGATTTCAAGTAAGTGATTAATGCGGGGCTCATTATCATTAGTACCTTTTCTCAACTTTAGAACATCTCTTTCATTAGATGAAGGCTTTGTATTTCATGCCAAAAGTTTTGTACTACTTCCTTGATAAGATTCAGTATCTATTCCTCAAACTCCTTAGAAATGGTTTGTTAGCTGCTCCCTGATGATGAGCCTTTCATCAAAGGCCGGAAAGGTTGGACTTACAACAACAAAACACATGTTTCCATCTAAACTCTAAACATCAATAAATTTCTTGTTTGAACAAGGAAACCTTCCAATGAAGGCCCAACAATCAGTTTGATTTGGGTTGTCAAGGTTTTCTCTTAAATATAGTACTTTCAAAGAGTTTTTATATTTACTTTAAAAATGTTAAATGTGCATGACAACAACTGACAATTACTTTTTTAGTTTTTTAAATTCGATTTTGATAACACATGGTGACACAACGTGCAACGTTACGATCTTTTGAATGAGTAGACCTTCCAACTGTTTTAAAATATGCTTGAATATTTCTAACAAAATGATGAATAACATATGGGCATTTAACTATATTTATGCCTAAAATTCTCCTAACAACAACTAAACAATGTGATTTTAACAAAGCCAACAATAATTGACATTTGGATGCATCATCTTTTGATTCAAAAAAGTATTTGATAATTTTTCTACACTACCAATCAATAGTTCGTTTTGATAACTAAACTTCAATGGATGCTATATTAATTTAATTCACTTGAATAGGACTAGGATTTCTTCACCATGCACTAGATAGTTGAGGTTAGGAAGGTGGACAAGAAGTGTGAATCCCATCACTGATAGATTGTAGCACTACATTCACTTGAGAGTTGATATTGGGAGTGCAATAGACATGTGTATGGTCTATATGTTGAACATTTGTTTATTCAAATTCAAATTCAATATGAGGAGTGTCTTCACTATAAGGTTTCAAATGAGTAGCTTGTTCAATATCCCATGGTGAATACCCGACATCTAGGAAAGTTTGAATAACTTCTTCTTCAATTGGACCATTCCTTGTTGATGGAATAGTAGATAGAAGTTGACTTGATGTTGGAATATGAATGGACTCCATTGGACGCATACACTTCATTTTTGGTGTTTGCAAGGATTCGAGGGGGTGACTAGTGGATGCCTAGGCTTTTCCATACCCAAACATTTTGTCTCTCTTATTTCATGAATTTTTTCAAGCACAAACTCCATCCTTTTAGACTTCTTTTCTCTATTTCTTTTGTTACTCATTTCCAAAAGGTTATAATGAAAAAAGAACGAGAGAGAGAGAGAGAGGGTAGGGGGGGGGGTGTTAGGGGGTTTGGGAAGAGAGAGTGTGGTGGGTGTTAGGGTAAGTGGAGGAGTAGGGGAGAGAGAAAGTGGGAGAGGGGGTTAGTAAGGTTTAAGGGGAGGAGGGAAGAGGAAGAGAGAAGAGGAAGAGAGAAGAGGGAGGATAGTTGTAGGGGGGGTAGAAGGGGAGAGAGTGTTAGAGAAGTAATCCATCCTTAGTACCATATTTTATACCTTATATATTTCATTTTCTTTTATGTGTTGATATTTATGGTTTAGACTTAGGGAAAGTGGTCTATCAAATTAACTAGTTACTTAGGCCCATTCACACACACACTAGCACCCTGTCTTGGTAAAAACGGAACATGTGCACCCTCATTAATGACCCTTGTTCTCTTGGAGCACTTCCCTTCCCATTTTTCAGCGATTTGGTTTGACTGGGGGATTTAGTGATGTTTTAAGACCATTTTGGACCTTCTTGTGCATTTTTTATTCACCTTGATCCACTCTCACAACTATGATTACTCACCCACACCTGTCATAGACTCATTTAGTCTACAACATGCCTCACCAACGTTCACACCAGGTTTCGTGACTGTTTGGGGTGATTCGAGAGCTAATTGGTCCATCTAGGGGGGATGGAGGTCAAATCTAGTGATGACACATGTACACTTCCAAATGGCTTCCTAAGCCTCATGGTTTTTAAAAAATGTAATATATACATGTTCTAAACATAGTTACATGTTCTCCAGTGTTAATAATATCCACTATTGACTTCACGTGTGATTACAATTTCAGTCTTTTCAGCTAATTTGTGCTTGTTTTGCAAACTATAGTGAATTGTGAGAGTTTCTTTGGCTTCTAGATCCAAATTTGAATCAATTCTCACATGGTATCAGAGCTGATTGAAGCTGAAAATTGATTTTAGAGTGTTTTATTTGTTGTTAGAGGAATTCTCCTGATAGATTTGTGAGTTTTCATTACAGGTATATTCAAAAAATTTCACCACTAGCGCAAGCAAAGATGGAGAAAAATTATCTCTTGCTAACACCATTCAACTACTTCAAATGGAAGTGTGAGATGGTTATCTAGCTGAGGTCCAAGGGTCTCTACAGGGTCACCATGGGGAGAGAGGTCAAACCAGATTCTGCAATAGAGAAATTGAAGTTTTTCAATAGACTTGATGAAGAATTTGGAATGCTTTGTCTCAACATTTCGAGAGATATCCTATTTCATGTTGGAAGTCTAGCTACCCCAAATGAAGTTTTGCTCAGGATTGAATCTCTCTTTGGGAAGAATGATGAGATGAGGGGCCACCAGCTCAAAAATGAGCTCATCTCCATGAGCCTAATGCATTATGAGACTATAGAAGATTTCTTCACCAAATTCAAGTCATTGGTGCTTCAGCTCAAGCAACGTGGTAGAGAGAAGAAAGAAGAGAAAATCATACTATCTATTATTTTGAAGCTAGGGCCTGAGTATTATGTGTTTGTCAGCACATTTCACTCAAGAAAGATCACATCTTGAAATTAAAAAATGCCATAACTAGAAAGCTTCATGGAATATTTGACCGAAGAGAAAGATAATCTAGTGCATATGGGTACCATAAAGTCAAGAAAATACCAAGATATTGCTGCAGGGGTTTCAAATCCATCCAAAGGAAAGAATAAACCCAAGCATTCGAAGCAACCAGACAAGGAGAAACCAGATAGACCCAAATATTCATACGGGGGTTCGAACCCTTGCAAGGACACAGAAAAGAAGATAAAAGAGAAGACATAATGCATCTACTGCAACAAGGGATGGAATCTAGAGAGTGCATGCATGAAGAAAACCATAGATATGATGGCACCATTATTGGAGAAGAAAAACATACCAGTCCCAAAGGGCGTAAGGAAGAAGGATGGAAGTTTAGGTTTTGACAACAGAGAGAAGTGTCATGCTTTGGCTACTAGCTCTTGAGATTCTTCATCCTTCATGATTGTTTCAGGAGCATCAAGGCACATGGACTCTGCCAAATATTTCTTCACATCCATCTATTCAGATTGTGGCCCAACTATTTGAATGGGTGATGATTAAGGGATCTGAGCCAAGGTAATTGGAAGGACCGATCTTGAAGATGGATATTTCAATAATGTCCTATTTGTACCAGACTTGGAAATGAACCTACTATCAGTGTACCAAATGACACACATTGGAGAATCTAAGAGAGTAACATTTGCACCATATATGGTTGATATAGATTAAATCTCCTCCAACAAAATGGTGGCATTGGGATATGTTGATCATCAAGATGGGATGTGCAAATTCTCTCATTTTCTTCCCAACTCCAGAGGGAAAGCATTCATGTATCATGCCAATGAAACCAACAAGCTGTGGCATGAGAGGTTCAGCCATATGAACTACATATACCTCTAGGAACTGAGCAAGGATGGCATTGTGGAAGGGATTCCTCCTATCAAGAACTCCAATGGTGCATGCATTGGTTGTGTGGTGGGAAAACCTCCAGAGCGTAGCTATAAGAAAGGGAAAGAAAGGAGAGCTACATAAGTGCCTGGTTTGGTGTGTTCAGATATCATTGGTCCTCTTCCCACACCCTCCTATGGACGATCAAGGTATGTTCTCACTTTCATAGATTATTTCTCAAGGTTTTGTTGGGTCTATTTCCTCAAGCTCAAATCTGAAGTCTTTGAGACTCTAAAGGTTTGGAAGGCCCTGGTTGAGAAACAATGTGGGAACATGATCAAAATCCTTCGTATTGATAATGGTAAATATTACATGAACAAGAATTTTCAGCATCTTTGTGAATAATGTGGCATCCAAATGCAGCATTCAATCCCATACACACCATAACAAAATGGTGTGGCTGAGAGGAAGAACATGGTGCTTAAGGAGATGGAAACCTGTATGATTGAAGCTAAGGATTTGATTCCTAAGATATGGGATTAAGCCATTAATTGTGCTTCATACATCCAGAATAGAGCTCTTCACAAATCAGTGTATGGGAAGATACCATATGAGGCTTGGTTTGGTCACAAGCCAAATATTTCACATTTCATAATTTTTGGTTCAAGGGCTTGGGTTAGGAATCCTTCAAAAAAGAGGAAAGCATTGAAGCCACAAATAAAGGAGTGAATAATGGTGGTATATGGTGAATATACAAAGGGATGCAAGATATTTTATCCCTTGACATAGAATACTTTCATAGAAAGAGTGTGCAATTCGAAGAAGAAGTCATTCTATATTTCTAACTAACACCGGGGGAATGCTCTTCTCCTCAACACCAAGATGATGTAATTGATGATTCTATTTATGATATTTCTGATTATGAGATGGATGAGGATTATGTTTCTAAACATGACTCTCCCTCAAGGCCCAAGTGGGCAAATAAAACCATAGAAGCAGTTGGGGATTTAGCAGGAAATCCACTAGATCCTAGGAAGACTATATCACAATTTCAAAGTGCTTATTTTTAAAATGAATTGAGTCTTGACGAGAATTTCTATAAAATGTTTGGATATTATCCAATATCATCTCAGGAAGCATCTTATTACCCAATATGGAAAACAACCATGTAAGAGGAGTTCAACTCTCTACAAGAAAATGAGACTTGGGAATTGGTTCTTTTGCCTCCCAAAAGGAAGCTAGTGCAATGCAAGTGGGTCTATAGGACCAAATTTGATGCTGATGGGTCTGATATAAAGTATAATGACATATTAGTTTTTAAAGGATTCTTTCAATTCCAAGGAGTGGACTATACAGAGACATTTGTATCGGTTGCAAAGATGGGCTCTATCAGGCTTGTTTTAGCCATTGCTGCAAGCAAGCACTGGGAGGTTTACCACATGGATGTCAAAATTGATTTTCTTCATGGTGAGATACAAAAAGAGATATATATTCAGAAACATTAATGTTTCCAAGAGTATCCTTCCCTTGTATGCAGGTTAAAGAAGTCACTCTATGGCCTCAATCAATCCCTAAGGGCTTGGTATGCCAAGATGGACAAATTTATTCTTTCACTTGGATTTGTTAGATGAAAGTATAATCATAATGTTTATTTGAAACATATTGGTGATGTATTTCAGGTCATAGTAATGTATCTTGATCACCTTTTGATTACAGGTAGCCGCACTAAATATATTGGGTCAATCAAAGCATCTTTTCACAGTGAATTTTCAATGGAAGTTCTTGGCTTGTTGAAACAATTAATTGGTTTGGAAATTGTTGTAGTTTATATAGCTAGATATATGCAATAGACTCATGAGATCCATTGGAAGGAAACCAATGGGATCCTTCAGTATATACAAGGCACTAGGAACTTCGGGGTACACTATGCTGCTAGTTCTCCACTAGAGCTAATTGGATTTTCTGATTCTGATTGGGATGGAGATCCCAATGAAAGGAAGTCCACTTAATGTTATGTATTCATGCTTTCCAATGGTACCATATGTTTTTCAAGCAAGACAAAACACACTATTTCTCTTGCTTCAGCTAAGGCCGAGTACAGAGGAGCAATGAATGAAAATACACAATGTGTGTGGTTGCAAGGCATTCTTTAGGAACTTGGTGTTGCACTTGATTCACCCACTATCATTTGATGTGTCACTCAAAGTGCAATAAATATTTCCATAGATCCAGTAGAGACAGAGGAAAAAGCACATTGAGATACACATGCACTACATCTGGAGCTTGGTGCATGATCGGGTGATAGCCTTGCAATATTGCCCTTATGCAGAGAAAACTGTTGATATTTTCACCAAGTGCTTCATAGAGAAGACCTTCACTTACCTGAGATATCTTATTGGAGTGAGTGATACATGGTGATGACTTCCATTCACCTTCATATTTTTGGATCCATGTCCATTATTTAGGAGAGGTTTTGTTCCCATGTGGTTTTCCTCTTTTCTTTGTTCTCAGGGATAAATAAAATTTTATGTTGTATGAGGTGACTTGAGCCTTTGTTGCCGAGGCCTCCATGATATTTTTGGATAATTTGTACTAATTCAGACTTAAGGGGGGGTGTTAGAGCAGTAATCCATCCCTAGTACCATAGTTTATACCTTAGACTATTTCATTTGCTTTTATGCATTGATATCTATGGTTTAGACTTAGAGAAAGTGGTCTAGCAAGTTAGCTGGTTATTTTGGCCCATTCAAACACACACCAACTCCCTATATTGGTCAAAATTGAACATGTGTGCCCTCATTAATGACTCTTGGTATCTTGGAGCACTTCCCTTCCCCTATTCCATGGATTTGGTTTGAATATGGGTGCTAGTGATGTTCTTATACCATTTTGGACCTTCTTATGCATTTATTTTTCACCTTGAGCCACTCCCACACCTCTGTTTTCTCACCCATGCCTGTCATAGACCCATTTATGCTCCATAATTCCTCACCAATGTTCACACTAGGTTTCATGATTATTTGGGGGTAATTCGAGAGCTAATTGGTCCACCTAGGGGGATGGAGGTCAAATCTAGTGATGACACATGTACACTTCCAAATGGATTCCTAAGCCTGACAAATTTTACCAAATGTAATATATACCTTTTTTAAACATAGTTACATGTTAGACAATGTTAATAATATCCACTATTGACTTCATGTGTGAATACAATTTCAGTGTTTTCAGTTAATTTGTGGTTGTTTTGCAAACTATAGTGAATTGTGAGAGTTTCTTTGGCTTCTAGATCCAGTTGTGAATCAATTCTCATAGAGAGAGTGAGAGAGGGGGCTAGTAAGGGT
>LPNX011087317.1:18395-31673 GCA_001517045.1 Pseudotsuga menziesii | reverse complement strand
TATATATATATATATATATAGGAAGACAATATTGTTTTGTATTTTTTTATTTGGCTATATGCCAAAATTCTATTTAAAACATAGGTGGCTCTCTTGTTTTCTTTGTAATTGTTGAATGGTTCACTTAATTTGAAAATGAAAAAGAACTTGCAAAATTAAAGATGAAGACCTACACACTAAAAAAAAGTTCATTGATTGTGTGAAGACCCCCTCATAGATGGGCTTAATGCTCCACCTTCTCATCCCAAGTATTCATTGTCTTTCTTAATATAAAAAATACAAAATAAACATTAAAATTATGGGAAAATAGTGTTGCACAACTTGTTATATACAACTCTACAATTTTTGTTTTTTAAATTTTCATTGTTTACATACCAAACTTGGGGCCTAACAAGAACATATGCATTATGTTTTAGAAAAAAAGTAGCATACCAATCTTAGAAAAACACCATTTTCTTGGAGTTATACTATTTTTCCATAAACAAAAGTTTTCATAATTTTACACCATGTTTTAAAAAGTTGTGCATGTACCTCTAATATTTATTTTTAGTTCTCAAATATTTATTTTTCTATGTTCCCATTGCAATTAACATGTCAGAATTGGGTAACATTACCTTGCACCAACCCTAATAATGCTAATGTAAAAATGATTTTAAGGAAAATGTCAAGCAAACTTGATATGGAGAGGCACAAAGCCAAACACAAAGATATGGAAGCCAAACACAAAGATATGGAATCCAAACTTGGATATTTTCCTCTAAAATATGACAAATTAGTTATTGATTCCAAAATGCACTATAATAGTATCTTGGGTTTTTAAGAGAGCTCTCAATTATTGGTAGGTTTTCCTAATGTCTCTACTAGTTTAGTGAAAGACCGTGCTATAGAAGAAGACATATTGCAATAGATGATGATTTCTTTCAATGGACAAGAAAAAACCTATGGTGACCAATGCATTAGGAAAGAAGATGTGTGGATTGTCTTGTTTAAATTTCTTTAATGTCGTTTTCTTGTATTTTGCTTCTAGAATAATATGCCAGGCAATACACTTATAAGCATAATAGGAATAAAATAGACTTTACATACAATTGATATTTTAGAAGGAAAAAATGACATTTTTTTTGGAAACATGTGTATAGCCTTTTTGTATAAGTTTTGGACACTTCATATCCCTTTGGAGATATAGAATTCCAATAGCTTCTTTATAAATACAATCTATATTGAAAAAGAAAAACATCAAACTTTGTCATTTATATATTTCCTCCATGGTGAAGTACAAAGATGTACAAGGATGTTGTTCAACACAAAGATATTATTTAGACAACTTTAATTATCTCCTAAATTTTTATTCAAACAAAAAATTGAAAATAAATTGTGTTAATGACTATAGCATTCTTTATTTTTATAACTATTAATAATATTGAATATTAATATTTTTTTAGTGAACTGTACAAATATGTTGTTCTTAACACAAAGATATTATTTAAACAAGCATAATCATTTCTTAAATTTGTTTTCAAATAAAAAATTGAAAAAGTGTGGTTTTAATGATCTTAATATTCTCTATTTTTATAAGAATTGTTTTAATAATGTTAATATTCTTTATTTTTATAATTATTAATAATATTGGATATTAATATTCTTTATTTTTGTAAAAATTGTTTTAACAACCTTAGTATTCTCTATTTTTATAATTATTAATAATATGGTATATTAATATTTTTAATTTAAATTATATATTTATATAGATAAGAAACACATTTCTTCTCCTTTTATGTTATAAATTGTTAGTTTTATTACTTATTTCTTCCATATAGTATCTGCAAATTTAATTACGATAGCAAGTGGATCAAGTGGGAAAATTAAAATTAAAATAAAGATGACAACGAGATGTAGGAAAATTTAATGGAAACACAAGTGCATGAAATCTACGCGAATCCAGATTAAACTAAACTACAAGTGGAAAATTATATATTGGTTAATTGTGGAAAATTTGATTGCAGTTTTTGAAAGCAATGGTTTTTCTATAGTCAGTGGCTGCGAGTATTCAGTATACAGCTGATAGGAAGTTTATTATTATTATTTCCTTTGACGTTTTATGCAGTGAATTCATTTCGTGGAAGGCGGGACATGTTGACTAAATGCCACTGGTCAGGCCTACCTTAATGTCAAGTCCAGAGTAAACGTCAGCATAAAACGTCAGGAGCCCGTCAATGGTTTATAGAGCTGTCTAACTGGGAATGATTGTGATTTTCGTTTATTTTCATTCTGAATGAGCTGAAGTTAACTCACAAAATTTTGTAATTTTTGTTGTTTGTTGGGCCATTTAAAGTGTAGAAATGAAACACTTGACATGAAAACCCTAAACACCCACACTCTGTAAAATCTAGCAATATTTTTACAAGTTTTGAAAATTCATAGTCAGAAACTCTGATAAAAACCAGCCCAAAATGGGGAGAAAATCATCCCCTAGTTAGACAATTAGATGGTTTATGGTTCAGTTTAAAGGCAATTAATATGCACCTTGTAAGGCCGGTATGGAGCAGGTGATGCGATGTACTGTCTCATCAAGATGACATACATATTATTAGATGGGGTGTATATACATTTTTTTGACCTCTGTTTTCGGCTGGTTTTTACCAGTTTTTTGCCATGAATCTTCACGAAATTTTCAAAATGTTCAAAAACAGTGCTAGAACTTACAGATTGTGGATGTTGAGGGTTTTCTTGTCACCTGATTTCATTTTTTAGCTTAAAATAGCCCAACAAACAACATAAATTACAGATTTTGTAGATTAAATTCAAATCAGCCTATCAAAAAAATCCCCTAACTAGACCACTCCAATACATTATCCAATGTGATGTATCATTATATTCAATAATGTATGTGTATTACATTGGGTATATATATACATCATCGGATGTAATGCACCATCGTGTCCAACAGTGTATGTGCAACTTACCAGGGTATTTAATGCCGTCATGTATATGCATATTCATCCCAAGGTTTAGTCTAAAAGTTATCAATATGCATCTCACAAGGCCACACCACATCCAATAAAGTGTATATACACTTGTAATGCACCATCACATCTAACAATGTATATCCAGCCTGTTGGGTAGGTTGAGAGGACGACTAAACCCATGGAGTTGGATTTTAAGTAGTTTGAGATCAAGGATCTGCTAGGCAGCCCAACATGTATATACACCCCACCTATATATTTAATGGGTATATTTAATGCTGCCATGCTTATCCATATTCATCGCACAGTCGGAATGCCAGGACTGTCTAAAAGTCTTCTCCCTCCTTAGTCTCAAGACCGGAGTAAACGGCAGCATAAATGCACGCACTCTCTCCACGTTCCCCACGTTCCATGAAGCAGCCAATGCCCATTTGCCCCTCGATTTTGCGAGGTGTACGTTTCGAAGTTTTCTAGGCTGAGATTATAAATACTCAACAAATCTATTCCCAACAACAGCAAGTTTGCCTCTCCCAATTCCCAAGATGTATTCCTCTGCGGGGCTTTCGCTTTCTCTTTGTTTGCATTTTCTTGTTTTCTCCTCCTACATTGCTTTCTCATTTCAAGATGATGGGCAATCGCTATTAGCATTCAAGTCTATGATCACCAGCGATCCTCAATCTTCCATGGCCGATTGGAGTCCCACGGTTCCCTTGCGCAACTGGACTGGCGTTACCTGCAACGGCAGTCGAATGGACACAGTCATCTCCCTCAACCTTACTGCCATGAATCTCCAGGGAGTCATTTCTCCTTCTCTTGGCAATCTGTCGTTCCTCAGCTCGCTGGATCTTTCGTTCAATGGACTCCATGGGCATATCCCACCTGAACTGGGACGCCTCCTTCGTTTGCAGACATTGGACTTGCATAGCAATCAATTGGAAGGAGCAATCCCAAGTCAACTCGGCAATTGCAGTAATTTGGCTGCACTCGACCTCTCATTGAACTTTCTGAGAAGCGATATTCCTATGGAGTTGGGCTCTCTAGCTCAAATGAGGGCTCTTGCATTAGATGTGAATAACCTCACAGGTACCATTCCCTCTTCCTTTGGAAACCTTTCGGCCTTGATGTCTTTAAGTATTTCAAAAAACAATCTGAATGGCTCCATTCCACTGGAATTAGGTTTACTAAGTAACTTGGAGTTACTTATTCTGGATGCAAATGAACTCTCAAGTAGCATTCCCACTTCTTTGTCAAATATTTCTTCTTTAATTTTATTGAGTCTTTTCGAAAACAAATTCACAGGTAACATTCCAAATGAATTTGGCTTGTTTCCTCATTTGGAATCCCTTTGGCTGTATGACAATAAATTGTCAGGTAGCATTCCCATTTCTTTGTCAAATATTTCCACTTTGATTAGTTTGGAAATTTCAAAAAACAAGCTTATTAGTAGCATTCCAAAAGAATTAGGCCTCTTTACTAGTCTACAAAGTCTTTATTTAAGTGAAAATCAATTGTTTGGCACCATTCCCACTTCCTTGTCAAATATCACCACTTTGACTACGTTGTGGCTTTACACAAACAAACTAACTGGGAGCATCCCACAAGAATTAGGTCTCCTCACTAGTTTGCAAGTGCTTATACTTTCTGATAATGCATTTTCAGGCATCATTCCCACTTCTTTGTCAAATATTTCCACTTTAGTTTTTTTGGACATTGGCACAAACAATCTAACGGGTAGCATTCCAGATGAATTTGGCCTTTTCACTCAAATGCAATTGCTAGCCCTTTTTGAAAATCAATTGTCAGGAACCATTCCCACTTCTCTATCAAATATCTCCACTTTCATTGAGTTATCACTTGACATGAATGATTTGACAGGGGACATTCCATATGAGTTCGGTGTCAAACTCGCCAATTTAACTCTACTTAATTTAGGGGAAAATCAACTAAGTGGAAGCATACCAATTTCCATTGGAAATTGTTCCAAACTCACTACACTCATTCTAAGCTACAATAGGCTAAGTGGGATTGTGCCCATAGAACTAGGCAAGTTGTCCCTCCTAGAAAAATTGCACTTGCATGTTAATCAACTTGAGAGTGGAAGTAGATTCACCATTCCCTTTCTTGTAGCTCTTACCAATTGCTCTCACCTACAAGATCTAGACTTGAATGACAATTTATTTACTGGTGTTTTGCCCAATTCCATAGGAAAACTTTCTACCAGCCTATCTTCCTTGTCATTATCAGGAAATAGAATAGAAGGAAACATCCCTCCAGAAATTGGCAATCTTAGTAGCTTAATCTTTATAGATTTAAGTAGAAATCTTTTCAATGGAAGTATCCCATCCTTGCAAAGCCTTGAAAAACTAGAAAGATTATATTTACACACGAATAAACTAGAAGGAAGCATACCTAATGGGTTTGAACAGTTAAAATATCTTGGTCTCTTAGATTTAAATAGAAACATGCTTGTTGGAAAAATTCCCGATTCCTTTTGCAAACTTCCACAACTAAGGGACCTTTACCTTAATCACAATTACTTATCAGAAAGAATACCTACATGTTTAGGTGATTGCAAGACTTTGGAGTCGCTTGACTTGTCTTACAATAGAATCAGTGGAAGCATACCACGAGAAATCAGCAAGCTTTCTAATCTACTGTATTTGAATTTGTCATGGAATTCATTAAAAGGTTCGTTGCCAGAAGAGATTGGTAAAATTGTAAAGGCTGGAACTATAGACATGTCTGTCAATCAATTGAGTGGTGTCATTCCACCTACACTTGGAAGTTGTATTGAGCTAGAGTCATTGAATTTGTCTCAAAATTCCTTCCAAGGTTCTATTCCAGATTCACTTGGAAACTTACAAAATCTCTTGGACTTGGATCTCTCTTCTAATTCCTTATCAGGAACAATACCAGATGCTCTCAAGAAGTTGAAAATGTTACTATACTTAAACATATCTTTCAACAAACTCACAGGAGAGGTTTCAAAAGATTTTTTCACAAATAAAACCGTTACTATATCCTTGATTGGGAATCTTGGCCTATGTGGGACACACATACTCTCTTTACCTCCATGTCCAACACGAAGAAGTCATTTTGCAACATTGAGAAAAATAATTTTTCCAATTGTTGGCATTATTGCTTTAATGATATGTTGTCTACTTTTATATTTCTTTTGTAAAGGGAATGTGCCTGTTGTGGAAAACTTTGGTTCCTCACAAGTTTTTTTAAAAAGAATGGAGCGCCAAAGAATCTCATATCAAGAACTTGCCATTGCAACTGGTGGGTTTAATGAGGCCAACTTGCTTGGAACTGGTGGTTTTGGATCAGTTTATAAAGGAACTTTGAGGGATGGTACAATTGTTGCTGTGAAAGTTCTTAATTTAGAGAACAATCAAGTTGAGAAGAGTTTCAAAGCAGAATGTCAAGCCCTGCAGAGGGTTCGACATAGGAATCTTGTGACAATCCTAACCTCATGTTCAAACCTTCATTTCAAAGGTTTGGTGTTCGAGTTTATGTCTAATGGAAGCTTAGAAAACCATTTGTATCCTCATAGAGATGCCAACAATGATGAGGATGTGGTATGTAAATTGGGATTGGAAACATGCTTAGACCTTGCTATTGATGTGGCTCATGCTTTGGAATATCTTCATCATGACTCTTCAGTGGAAGTCGTGCATTGTGATATAAAACCTAGTAATGTGCTTTTGAATGAAGATATGATAGGCCATGTAACCGATTTTGGCATAGCAAGATTAATTGGTGCAACATCTGGTGTTTCACTTACTTCAACACTTTTCATGAAAGGATCTCCAGGTTACATTGCCCCAGGTATGGATATCTAAGTCATTAACTTTACTTGACCTCTCCTTGTTAATAATTTGTATGGATTCATCGAGTTAAAATTGATTAGGATTTTCTTGAATGCAGAGTATGGGTTGGGGGTGAATATTTCCACCAAAGGAGATGTTTACAGCTATGGAATTCTCTTATTGGAAATGGTTACTAGAAAGAGGCCAACTAGTGACATGTTTGTTGGGGACATGGACCTACACAAATGGGTAAAAATGGCATTTCCTGATAGAGCGAAAGAGATAATTGACACTAATCTTTTGATTGAGGTAGATGAAGATGAAGTTGAAGAAAATCAAGTATACAAATGTCTACTTTCTTTACTACATGTTGGTTTGTTGTGTTCAAAACATTCTCCAGGAGAACGACCAACTATGAGAAAAGTCTCACAAATTTTGGTTAATCTCAAAGAAGACTTGGTAGGAAACACTGGAGCTTCCGTGAGAAGAAGCATATCCAATCTTATTGGAAGTGCAAGTGCAACAAGAATTGATGCAGCCAACATTAATCAAGATTCATCTACATTTTAGTTTGCTAAAACTACAACTAGAAAAAAGGTCGTGCCATTAATAGTGACATGGTTTTGAGTTGTTAAAGAAATTTGTTTATTAATTAGTGCAGCATAAGGATTTGAGTTGTTAAAAAAAATTGTTTTTTAATTAGTGCAGCATATTTGTAATCATTTTCATGATAACAATGAGACTAGGCATTATTTCAAGCGGTGGTAAATTGTAATCTATTTTATTTTGTATGGAATCTTGTTTTAAAAGACCAGCAAAATTAGTAAACATTAACTAGGTACTAAGTGATGTTCAGTTGATGACACCCTTTTATAAAGTTTTACAAAGAATGATAATCATGTCCAGTCTTATGCAAACAATATCTTACAAGACTTTATGTGAAGGAAAGATAAACTGGGGGGAAAGTGGCCAGGTGTATAAAATGACAAATGAAGAGTTATGGCTGGAGCATGCACTATGTTCCATTATAAGTCCAATGTTTGTGTAGATTTATTTTATAAATAAAAGGTTACAGTTAAAATTGGAAATGTCTGAATTAACTTTGAGATATAAAAATATGCAGTCGGAATATGGTTGGTCATCTCTGAATTAACTTTGAGATATAAAAATATGTAGTCGGAATATGGTGGTTGTGTATTAAAATTTGGGCAAGTGCATATCCTATGATTTCTCTGTGAAGGGGTGCACCTGCAAACTTAGGAAGATTCTCCTCTGTCAAGTTCACAAGAGTTGTCAAAAAGTTTTACTTTCTGAATAGTGATGCAAAATTTCAAATTTAATTTCTGCTACGAGCTTTAGGTTGTGTTCTTCTCAGTTTTCTCCCTTATCGTTAATTCTGTAGGTCTGCATACTTTTTCTTTCAAGTCCGTCTTTGACGAAAATGGAAGCGAACTTTTGGATGAATCTTAGTTGGACGTATCTCAGTTCATTGCTTTCAAATTTGTTATTTCTTATAGTTCTGTAAATGAGACATTGATATGAAATGTTCACTGCTTATGTCTTTTTGCTACAATGCAAAGTACTGTAACACATTTTAGTTTTGGGAATGATTGCAGTGGACAGTTTTCCTATGTTTCAAGATTTATTTCTATCTGTTGTGTGTGATATTTTGTAGATTTTAGAACTGTTCTTTCTTAACTCTGTAAATGAGACATTGAGATGAAATATTGACATATTCTAACTCTGTAAATGAGACATTGAGATGAAATATTGACATATTTTACCAGTTTTGTTGTCAATGCAAAGTGATCCTTCCATATTTTGGTGTATATCTATCCTGGAGGTTTAGTGACGATTACAGTGAACATTATGCCTATGTCTCAAGGTTTGTTTATATTTGTTGCGTGTAATACAACTTGTCTTAGGTGGGTGAATGCTTGTTTATATCTTAAAACAAACTCTTTCTTTATTAATATAAAGAGTATGTTTTCTAATTATAAGGCGATTAAAACTCTAAATTTACTAGTATAAATTTATTTTAATTATGGCTTTACCAAGGGTTTTATAGATTCTTTATGGTTCGATGTATTCCTTTTCTTTATTTTTTTTAGGTTGATGAATGCTTGTATAGTAAAAATAAGACTCTTTCTTACCCAATATAAAGGGTATGTTTTTTAAAACTATTAAAATTCTAAATTTACCAGTATAGATCTATTTAACTATGACTTTTTTGATTACGTCTTTTGAGGTGCAAACCTTTTTTAATTTACAGAAATGTGTGATAAGTATTCCTATTTGGAAGGGAAATGGCAACCTTACTTAAGTAATTTTAAAATAGAGTAAATATTAAAAGAAAAAAAATAGATGAACTTAACATTAATAACCATATAAAAAAATAGTTTTCCAAAAAATACTTTACTTGTCTTTCTTTAAAACTAATAATCAATATTAAGAATAGTTAATGAGTAAAATAACCCATATAAAATTCCAAAATCTAGATTTCGAGAATGAATTGGAATTTGAAAAACATTTTACCATCAAATGAAGATTTTAAACATATTTCCAAATGTTTTTGAGAAACGACTTGTTTTTCTTTATAACTAATAATGAACATTTACATGTTAGGGTTAACCTTGAATTGGAGATGAGCACTGATGTAAATGGTTGAGAATGAGCAAGGATTTAAGTGGTTTAGGACACATAGTTTTAGTGGCCTCTGGTTTGTATTTGCATGTAAAGAACCTTATAAATATGGTTGGTAAAAAAGAACCTTGTAAATATGGCTGTAATCTGTTATGAGAGACCGGGACCAATAATAAATCTATTATTGATGGTTGGTAAAATCAAGTGAATGAAATTTTAAATTGAAATTTAATATATAATTACATAAATGTGTTTTACAATTTAGCAAATTTAAAATTAAATTTTATATCTTTTTGGTTTTATGATTTTTCTTTTTTAGTACTCAAGTCAATTGAATTTTACTACTAATCTATTATTATGTAGATTTTTTTTTATTATCTATGTTACACAGTGAACACATCTCA
Organism: Pseudotsuga menziesii; assembly: GCA_001517045.1. Lineage (NCBI taxonomy): Eukaryota > Viridiplantae > Streptophyta > Pinopsida > Pinales > Pinaceae > Pseudotsuga > Pseudotsuga menziesii. The sequence goes on along the minus strand of LPNX011087317.1, from coordinate 21,851 downwards.
CATATTAGATTATATGTGTTTTTTTTATAAATATTTATTTTTAGACATGACAATGTGATAAACAGAACACATCTCATCTACATGCTCACCGACATGGGGCTGTAAAAATGCCCTTGGACACAAATAACTAAAATAAATCTACCAAAACCCAGTGAAAAACTAAGAAAAATCTCAAATTCTAACAATCAAAGGGATTGTCATTTGCGTTGATGATATGCAGCTTGAAAATATTTGATTGTACATAGACTCACTTAGGAAAAATACAGCTACACATATGATGCAGACACCTCTGGCTGCTACAGTAACAGATCTGCACAAACCTGCTAAACACACACTTGTAAACTGAAACAGACACTCACACTACTAAAGGTATCCGAATACACAGCTACAATGTAACATCCCTCTGCTTAATGAGGTAAGTGCCCTTGTTCTTATTTCATGGATGCCATTTAGCCGGGTGAGTTCTTTTAGTGGACAATTCCACGATAATATAAAAGAGAAACATGACTGTACTGTTTAGAACTCTGCATTTCTTTGTAAGAAGGGTTTCTCTGCTATATACAATTGTGTGTTTTGAACCCTTTTATCTCGGCGTCTCTTGGAGATTGAGCCATGTTCAAATGTTTGAACGGTTTAAACTTGAAAACAACCTGGTGGGCGTCTCCCTTGGAGGAGAACAACCCATACCAAAATCGATTGACTGCATATTAATTTAAATTTTGAGAGCCACCAGGCTGGGCATCTCCCTTTGAGGAGCATAACCCATATGAAAAGTAGGTGATTGGGTTTTAAATAAACTTTCGAATGGAAATCAAATGTTGGGCGTCTCCATTCCAAGTCAAATTGTATGTTGTAAATTGTTAATTTATAGATGGAAGAGAAATATTCATTGTTTATTTGTTTACTTGTATTATCAACAATGCAAGAGGAATGAACCCCAGTTGACAGGTCTCCATATTTTAGTACTGGGATACTTGTGTTTATGTTTGTATAAATGAGCGATCTTTGGATCTAATAATAATGTTTGTTGAATGGGACCACCTTTAGAAAAGGAATCAAATTTTTCCCCATACCATAGCTTGCTTTTAGTTTGGCTTATTCTTTTTGGGAGAATTAATGAAGATAATAAGAAGGGCTAATCGCTCTTCAAGCCCTATATATATGGTTTACGAGTAATATATGATATATGATAGTGTACACAAAGTTTATGTTAATATACAAGGTATGATGTTTTTTAATTTTTTTTTACTTTTAAACAAAGTTTATCTTAATATACAAATATGATGTTACTTACTTTTTAACTTGTAAATATCTATGAACTATAGTTCCATGGATAATTAAAAGAAAATATGGTATTTATTTTTCTTAAAAACAAGTCTTGCAATAAGAATGAATAATGTTTGGAAAGCTCTCCTTGAAAGGGGCCTGGCCACCAGAAAAGGAAAATAAATTGTAGTGGAGGTGTTGTAGAGTTGTAACCCACTTTTTGAGTTAAGATAATAAAAATATCAACAATTTTTTGTGGACCTATCTTTAAGGTAGGTTGGGGAGGTTGTGGTTCAAGGTAGGTTGGGGTGAACCAAGTACATTGGTGTCTCTCTTGCATTTATTTTAAATTGTAGTGGAGGTGTTGTAGAGTTGTAACCCATTTTTTGAGTTAAGATAATAAAAATATTAACAATTTTTGGTGGACCTATCTTTAAGGTAGGTTGGGGAGGTTGTGGTTCAAGGTAGGTTGGGGTGAACCAAGTACATTGGTGTCTCTCTTGCATTTATTTCACGCGTTTTTATTACTGCAAATTGACTCAAGTTAATCTTATTTTTCAAAATTATACATAATGAATGAGATTTGTGCATGTAGTCTATAATATTTTCATATAAATTTGTACACACGAAGCATATGCTTATTATTAATGAATGATGATTACTAGGTGTTACACATTGTAGATATAAAATAAATTGTAGTGGAGGCGTTGTAGAGTTGTAACACACATTTTAAGTTAAGATAATAAAAATATTAACATTTTTTGGTGGACGTATCTCCAAGGTGGTTGGGGTGGACCACTTACAATGGTGTCTCTTGCATTTATTTCATGTGTTTTTATTACTGCAGAATGGTGTCTCTTGCATTTATTTCATGTGTTTTTATTACTGTAGATTGACTTAAGTTAATCTTATTTTTCTAAATTATACATAATGAATGAGATTTGTGCATGTAGTCTATAATATTGTCATATAACTTTGTGTGTCACGAAGCATACGCTTATTATTAATGAATGATGATTACTAGGTGTTACACATAGTATATATTTGATGGTACAGTGAGCCATGAAATATTCTCACATAGTAAGCATATAGTTAAGAATATTCTTTGTGCAAACCTATTTAGAAAGTTTAGTAATTAAATACTCCTCCTTTAATATTTGGATTTTAAGGCAAATAATTAATAGTTTGTAAGATATAATCATCATGGTGCTAGATTATTGTAAAGTACTAGTAAAGCTTCAAATGTGTAAATGATGAAGTATGATCAACATAGTTAAGATAATATCTAAGGTGGTGAATGTATGAAGTGGTTGTGTTATTTCCATTAATTTGAGAGAAGTTAATCATCTTTTGATGGTACTTAATTTGAAACTAGTACTTACTAAGCAAAAACGGGTTTTGTTTACTTTAATGAACCAAAATAATGAGAAGTATGTTGTTAATTTCCAATGTGAATAACCTATTTATATTGAGGCTAATGATTTGATTAATGTTGATGTAGAGATTGATGTATATAAAAAAAATTTACTTGAATAAATAAGGTTTGTTACAAATGGTATCAGAGCAGTTTACAACGATCGGACCTAATGGACTCATCTACATACAAGTATGTTACAACGATTGGACCTAATGGACTCATCTACATACAAGTATGTTGAGAACATTGTGATTTGATTATGATATTTTATGTTTTCTTATAGGAATTCATGCCATAGAAAGAATGATGTTTTAATGATATGATCATCCAAGTATATGAACTAGTTCACGTAGAGTCATGAGCTTGAATATATGAAGCTAGTTGCATAACTTAAATATAAGAATACATTCAAGAATAATGAAATTTTGGTTTGAAGGTCAACAATGTGATATGTTTGATTTCATTAGATTGTAAAGATTTGCAATAAGGAAATGAATGCATTATCATGTTAACAATAATAACTTTAAATTGGATATACATGGAGCATTATGCTATTACTATTTTATATGCATCATGTTGACTCAAATGTTAGTCTATGCATAACTTATTGAGACTATGTTGGAAGAGGTAAGGTTAAAGTTATGATTAGTGTACTAAGAAAGCGGCTTAATTAGTAATGTATACAAGTAGAAGCAACGAATTTAAAGTGACTGAATAACCAGTTAGAATATAAGGACATGATTTTGATTATATGCAAGATTACGTTTGATAAT
>LPNX011087317.1:0-17681 GCA_001517045.1 Pseudotsuga menziesii | reverse complement strand
TCTTGTTTAAAATCACATCGAAAAGAGAATATGATGTAAATAAACCTTGCAAAAGTTGTTAGTATAATGTACATGAACACTTGTTAACAAGAAATTTCACCAAACTAAAGCAAAGACAATGTGATTTGGTAATGTCAATTCAAGATTATATAAGTAAGGTATGAATTTGTGCTGAAGGTGTAAGTTAGTGAAAAGAATTTACAACTAAGTTGCTGAGAAATTAATGCATTGGAATTAAGTAAAATAAAACTTTTTTATATTGAAAGTTGATAAGCATTCAAAGTAGAAAATTGCTATTATGTTTTATAGTTTCCTTATGAGATTATGATGCAATGATTTATGGAAAGAAACTGTGAGTAAGGAGTGCAGGTACACATGGTTGCAACAAAATACTATTGAATGGGAATCAATAAGCTGGTCGAAAGCAATAGATAAATTTATGAATGGAAAAATTTAACATCTAGAATCAATATGATTCTTTGAGTTTTGCGAAAAGTTATAAATATGTTGTTATTTGATTACAAAAACACATTTATAGAAACATATAGTTTATATCATTTTATATGCCGAGAGTGTGCTTTGTAAGAAGTTTTGAAAATTTCTACTGAAGAACTTGTTTATGGTAATTGTATTATTATGAGAATGATAAGTTTTGCAAACAATCATTATCTGTGATAAGGAAATTAAATCATAGAATTTGTTTGAAATATATTGTACATGTATAGATACTGGTAGTATCAAACTATGTCAAGCGATGATGTGTTGCTTAAACATATTGGAAGCATAATGTTGTTAATTAAGTATTGGAAGACTTAGACAAACATGTTTTGATGTTGAGCGGGTAAGCTTTGGAACACAGATATGTTCAATGATGATTATGATATTTTATGCATCAATGTTTTTAAATATATGTCATTATGACTAATTAAATAAAGAGTTGTGAAACTTTTGAGCTGACAACGGGGGATGCCCTGGGTTATAATGCTCTTAAACTTATACAAAAAATTTCTACACTAAATAAAACCAATTAATGAAAATGAAGTAAAAAATTGGTTTGGTGTTGAGCTTGTTGGGCTCTAGAGAACCTAAAGTATTTAGTCTCATTATGTATAATAACATGTAATGTGACTTGGAAACTAAGACTTAATTTTCAGAATAAACAAACTGAAATATTCAAATGGTTGAACACAAAATATTATGAATTAATTAGAGCTTCTAGGGAGCACTTGAGAGAGGTGTCAGGCTTTGAAATTTTTGATAACTTAGTACATAGTTTCTAGTGAACACTCTTGTGAGGTGTTAGAATTTGTTGAGCGCTCTATGATATTAAGTCCTAGGAATAGGAAAAGAGCTACCAGTGAGCACCCAGAGTAGGTGTTAGGCTCTTAAGTGGAACTGCAAGAGAGCATTGAGGTGAGGTGTTAGGTTCTGTAGTGATATCTTTTGTGATGTTAATATTTTAGAATAAGAGATATGTGGGATTCCAGAATTCTAAGTAGGAGATACATCCCATAGATGTAAAAAGCTAATAATGGGTATTGTCCTTATATTGAATGAATATTATATATACATGTTGAGGAGGCCTACACATGAACTTGTGGTTCTGCGAGGAGATGACCCTCATGTATATATACATGCCAAAACTTCTTAAGAAAGATTTAAGTCAAGAAACACTTGGAACATTAATGCCACAAAAGAGATATGTGTGTGAATATTATTTTTGGTTTCTTATGCATTATGATATGATGAATGATGAAAACATTTCTTGTAAAGTTACGTATGGGGTAATTACTTATGGGACAAAAGAGATGAAAATATGATGTTATATATGTTTTTTAATTAGTATATTATTTATAATTTGTGAGAAAGTTATAATTATGCACATATAATGTTAGTTTAATATGATTGTGATCACCCAATAATTTTCTTATGGTTGTGGTAGGAGAATCACTGGTGTAGCCATTTCAACCAATCTTTAGACTGTATTTTAGCCTATACAGTCAGAGCAGACTCTCTCTTTGTCACATGGTCATTCACATACACATATAGCTACAAACATTCAGAAGACTAGATTTATGAAAGGAACGGGTTGTTTGGATTTTCAAGAGTGTAAGACAAACAAATATTAAATAGCATTGGGTAATGGAGTCACAACTTGAACCATTTAAGGGTATTACAGTAAATAATGACGAGTGATTTTTCCTTTGTAATCTGAGGCAAAGTGGGTGTTATATTCAGTCATATATCTTCAAGTGGTGGTAGGGGAAAGGAGAAGAAGCCTAGTGAAGAAAGATGCACCTATCTATGGATGAATCTCTTGAAAACACCTTTAGCAAAAGCAACAATAAGGATAATGACAGAAATGGAGCATTTAACAAAGGATGAATTCCACAACAATCATTATAAACACATTACGAATGACATTTGTGATGAAAGGAGCACTTAATAAAATGAATTCCTCACATACAACTAGAATGCATTACCAGAAACTTACACACATAAAAATGAGACAAATAGGAAACAAAAACTAGACATGAACACCATAATGAATCTCAGAAAATTAGAAGAATGTTTTCATTAATTACTTCCAAGAAAGTTTCATAACTACAAAAACCAAGCACACCAGGATTCAAAATGAACATTGAACCCCTTGTTCCTCTATTGAGGCTATATTTATAGATTAATATGCTCCTAAGAACAACCTCAAAACAGATCCAAAATTAGTTATGATATGAGAATCAAACTTGCACACACTAAATCCTAACAAATTCTAAGTTGACAGATTCTCCATGATAACAAACAAATCAGGAAAACACGTTGGGATGCGTGTGGTGGATCAAAAATAGAATACTTAGCATTTGGGACTCAAGCTCGCTTAATGAAAATGACTGTTCAAAGTATCTATGAACGGTTTGCAACAATTTTATTCATCCTTGCATCTTCAACTTGCGAAATTGCTTTTTAACCATCGATCAGGATTGGAACTTAATCTGAGCCACTGAAAGATAAATCTCGTACCGGATTTCATAATTTTCCAAATTGACTTATCCCTTGCTATTTCTCCTTGCGAAATCATCCTGGGTCATGGACCAAGAATCTGCTCAGATCTCCACCGTTCATCCTTGTCAAGCCTACCAAATTTCGTAGATTTAGACATTTTGTTTTCCCTTGCATGTTGTATCAGCAAAATCAAACTCCATCATAAATCCATTTCTCCTACAGATCGTCACCATTGAAATATGTGGGCCCTAAGCAATTTCCCCGTGCTTGTTGTATCAATGGAATTGATACTTGTCGTAGATTCATTTCTCCTACATATCTCCATTGTTCAAAACTGCAGGGCATACCAAATTCCACATATCTAAAAATTTTGTTTTGCCATGCTAGTTCTGGAAGCAAAATCCACCTCCACCGCAGATCTTTATCGGTCGTTGAAAGTTGTGGGGTCTACCAAATTTTGCATATCAGGGAGATCTAATTATCTTGTGTGCATGTTTCTCTTTTCCACATCGTCGATTTTATACAAAAACTTTTCCAACCATTGATTTGAGATCAAGATACGGGTTGCGGGTCGTGGAAGGTGGGATTTTTGCTTTCAAGATGCTCAATTTTGATTTTTTCAATTCCTCCTTTCTGCTCCCTTCTGATCCGTTGATCTGTGTGGAAGCTCTCTGAATCGTCGATCCTGTAGATCATGGCAAGAGGGATTATAACTTTTCATAACCATTTTTTTGTATTTCCGCTTTTCTATTCCGCCTCTCTGCTCCTTTATGAACCGTTGATCTTTTGTGGAAGCTTTCAAGACTATCGATCTTGTAGGCTAGAGGAAAGAGGAAAGTGGGATTCCAACTTTCTATGAACGAATTTTCACCTTTTCTGCTTCCACCTTTTTTCTAGACCGTTGATTTGAGATAAAAAAACGTGGAAGCTTTTGAATCATTGATTTATCCTAGATTCATCCTTGACCACCGAATCTCGGATTGCAGAGAGCATAATTTGGGTTTACCAACTTTCATAACCAAATTTTTTCATTTTTTTCTTTCGCCTTTTTGTTGGATTGTTGATCTTTTGCAGCTCAAATCTCCACCGTTCATCCTCACTGCGCTTTATCCTTGAATGATTTTTTCATACCATGCTCATTTCCAAGGTCATGCCTAAGGTGTTTTTAATGTTTTCTTCGCTTTTGACCGGGAACAAATCCTTCAGAACTTGCATCAGCACTCACTCAGGTTTTTTGACATGGGAAAATTTTGACCTTACCCATCACTTTCACTGGCTTATCCTTTTGCAGGGGAATTAGCGTGGATGCATCTGTAAAAATCATTAAATTTTAGCACATGTGCTAACAATGATTATCTATGTTGTGATGTTAAGTAGAGGTACTTGAGAAGAAGTACCATTTTTACCAGAGGTATGAATATAAAAGTTGAATATGGAAAGTTATGTCCCTAAGATATAATGCATGAATGATTTTTCCATAGGTTATGGTTTTTATATATCTCATGTGTCACTGTCAGATTATGCAGGTGCATATTGAGAGAAATACTAAGCTCTAAATTGTCGACAACAAAAGTTGAGACATATAAGAAACTTGAATATATTAATAGAAATACCAAGGAAAAGAAAGATAGTTGAAGATGGATAATTGATGGGTAAATGTACGTTGAAGATTGGGCTTTGAAGTACAACAATACAGAGGACAATGTACCTTTAAGGGGGAGAGGATGTAACATCCCCTCCGCCTTGAATTTATTTCTATGAATAGATTTTATTGATGGTTAGATATATTAAAACAAATGTGTTTAGTTAATACGTTAATTAAACGAATCTGTTAGAGTAAACAAAGTGTTCGAGAAATCGTTTTACATGGAGGAGTTAAGTTTTCATTTAAGAGGAGTTGGTATGGAGAATGGAGAGGATAGGAAGTCGTAGGGAGGAAGAAGTTAGTGCTTGGAGGAGGTGTTGACCTAAACAAAAGAGACGAAGGATGGCTGAGTCTTGAAATGGGAGTCGCCCGTGTATAAAATTTCAGAAAATCATGTTCAAAGGTTTTTGTGAAGGAGAAAAGGAACCGAACGATCTGCTATATATGGGTTTCTTCACTGACTTCCAAGAGGAGAAAGCAAGATACCATGTCAATATCTTGAGATACTGTGGTCATTTAAAATAATTTTATTGCTCGGAATTAATGAGGTAAGTGCCCTTGTTCTTATTTCATGGATGCCATTTAGCTGGGTGAGTTATTTTAGTGGATAGTCCCATGATAATATAAAAGAGAAACATGACTGTGTTTAGAACTATTCATTTCTTTGTAAGAAGGGTTTCTCTCATTGGAAAGAAACCCCATACTAGAATATGGATACAATTATGTGTTTTGAACCCTTTTATCTGGGCGTCTCTTGGAGATTGAGCCATGTTCAAATGTTTGAATGGTTTAAACTTGGAAACAACTTGGTGGGGGTCTACCTTGGAGTAGAACGACCCATACCAAATTTGATTAACTGCATATTAATTTAAAATTTGAGAGCCACTAGGTCGGGCATCTCCCTTTGAGGAGCATAACCCATATGAAAATTAGGTGATTTGGTTTTAAATAAACCTTGGAATGGAAATAAAATGCTGGGCATCTCCATCTGCGAGAGACACTCCTGTTCCAAAATGTTTTTACTATGTATTTATGGTATTTTAAACTATTAGGAGTCTCCATCTGGGAGAGCCATCCCTTGTTCTCCACAAAAATTAACGAATGCCTGAGTTGTTATTTATATGGTTGGGTGTTTTTCCATGCTAAGTGATTGACTATGTGGCTACGCGTTTTCCCATGCCAAGTCAAATTGTATGTTGTAAATTGTTAAGTTATAGATGGAAGAGAAATATTCATTTTTTATTTGTTTACTTGTATTATCAACAATGCAAGAGGAATGAACCTCAATAGACATGATTGACAGGTCTTCATATTTAGTATTGGGCTACTTGTGTTTATGTTTGTATAAATGAGTGATCTTTGTTATCGGATAAATCTACTCAAGAAGACTCAAGCCAGATCTCCCTAGTCCAAGTGGATCTAGAACAAATAAAATGCAGAATACAACCTAATTTCCTAGATCAAATAGAAATGCAAGTTAACAGATAGATCACTTACCTGAGATCTCCAAATCCTCTTCTCTCTTTCCTGATACAAGATCCATAGCCTTTAGATCTTGAGCTGCAAAACCCTGTAGAGCAAGTGGAATCAAGAAAAAAGTACATGTGTATCCAAAAATGAATTGATCTAAGCTTAAAGTTAAGGAAGAAATCTATAAACATCATCAACACAACAATGTTTATGGAAAGATATTTGTATTAATGTAATCGAGGAGATACATAGAATTACAAAAAAATGACTGTCACAACCTAGCCTTAACGTTGCAACCTTCCATCCAACAATCCAAGAAAATCCTCCAAAGGATGATAGTAGCCTCCCAAAGGATTATAGTAGCCTCCCAAAGGATCATATCTTGCCTCCCAAAGGATGATAGGGATCACCTAGAAATTCCACCAGCATAAGAATACCATAGTCCTTCCCCCCTTCACAATGGAGAGAGGGTTCAATTGATAAGAGTACTAAATGGATAGAGTAGGTTTGAGGATTAGGAGGAGGGGTCTAAGGGATCTTCCCCATAGGTTAGGGAACTAAATTCCACCTCACCTAGATGATAGGGATAGTCATCCACCTCATACACCTTTGAGAAAAGTCTTGAAGCTTTGTTGTTGGCCCTTTACACACCATCGACACACCTTTCATGAGGGGAATTAGCCCTGGTGCATATTTCATGAAAGGAAAGAGCATCGAAGGCGCTCCTATCATGAAGGGAAAAGGCGCTAGTGCACCTTGCCTTAGAAGAAAGATCGCTCACCTTCTTAGAGGGGAAAAAGGTAAGGAACGAACCTCCTGTTCAATGCCATTCAACCAAGGGAACTTTAGGGATTGAGGCATAGGGTTAACACATGGCTCAACATGACAAGATTTCAGTGTAACAATATTCTGATTTAATCTGCGAATGACAATATAATAATGTTTCATGAATGTGACCTCCTTTAGAAAAGGAATTGAATCCCCCCCCCACCATAGCTTGCTTTTAGTTTGGCATATTCTTTTTGGGAGAATTAATGAAGATAATGAGGAGGGTTCATCCTTCTTCAAACCATATATATATATTGTTTAGATATATGTATATGGAATGTTGTTTACAAAACAAGAGACCACAACTCTCCTAAACATATAGCTCATATATATATATATTATATTTAAATATTTTAGTTTAGTTGTTAACTAAGAACAAAAAGGGTGAAAATCCTCATTACACAACCTTGTATAATGATAAGGGAGTTGGGCCTATTTGAGGTTTTGTCAATAATATTTGAAAGGCTTTAGTTGAAGCCACAAAGGGTGCAGCCAGAATGGTGCAACCCAAAGAATAATTATAGTATCTTAATTTATATTAACTAGATAAAATTTAAAGGTGAGGTGTGAGACATAAAGCTACGATGAACATTTTAACTATCTAAAGTTCTTTTGTAAGCTTAAGGAACAATTCTAGCTTGATTGTAATAAGTGATGTTAATTCTCTTAAAAACTCAAGTAGAAGTAAAGGAATGTCCAGGTAACCAATTTTGGCTTACAAGTAATATATATTTAAATGATAGTGTAGCCAAAGTCTATGCTAAGACACAAGATATGATGTTACCTAATTTTGCACTTTTAAATATTAATGAACTATAGTTTCATGGATAGTTAAAAGAAAATATGGTATTTATCTTTCTTAAAAAGAGGTCTTGCAATAAGGATGAATAATGTTTGGAAAGCTCTCAGTGATAGGGGCCTTGAGGAAATTGAAAATAAATTGCAGTGGAGGTGTTGTAGAGTTGTAACCCACTTTTTGAGATAAGATAATAAAAATAGTAACAATTTTTGGTGGATGTAGCCCTAAGGTTGGCGTGAACCACGTGCATTGGTGTCTCTCTTGCATTTATTTCATATCTTTTTTTATTACTACAAATTGACTTAAGTTAATCTTATTTTCCTAAATTATACATAATGAATGATATTTGTGCTTGTAGTCTATAATATTGTCACATAACTCTGTACACAAGAATCATACATTTATTATTAATGAATACTGATTACTAGGTGTTACACATTGTAGATATATGATGGTACAATGGGCCATGAAATATTCTCACATAGAAAGCATATAGTTAAGAATATTATGTGTGAAAACCTATTTAGAAATTTTAATAATTAAATACTCCTCCTTTAATATTTGGATTTTAAAGTAAATTATTAATAGCTTGTAAGATATAATCATCATGGTGCTAGATTATTGTAAAGTACTAGTAAAGCTTCAAATGTGTAAAGGATGAAGTATGATCAACAAAGTTAAGATAATATCTAAGGTTGTGAGTGTATGAAAGGGTTGTGTTATTTCCATTAATTTGAGAGAAGTTAATCATCTTTTGATGGTACTTAATTTGAAAGCAGTACTTATTAAGCAAGAACAATTTTTGTTTACTTTAAGGAACCAAAATAATGAGAAGTATGTTGTTAATTTCCAATGTGAATAACATATTGTTGAGGATAATGTTTTGATGAATGTTGATGTATGGATTGATGTAAAAAAAATTTACTTGAAGAAATAAGGTTTGTTACATACAAATACCATTGCTCTCCCATTTGTTTAAAATTTAAGGTTCTAATTTTATCATTAAAGACATATGGGAGACTTAAAAGTTCATATCAAAATCAATTCGAAGAAATTTTTGGAAAATAGAGGAGGATGTGAGCTTCCTTGCTGGAAGGATGTAAGGAACTACTCAATGGAGAACCGGACCTAGAGATACTAATTGGCTTATCTTCTTGCATTGCATAACGACAGCAGCTGTGTTATCATTTCAAAATCAGTTGTCATCTCGTTTCCAACAAGTTCTTCATAACTATTTGTTAATTTAAAAATGGTAATAAGATAATTGGTAGAGTGATGATACAATAAAAATAATTTATTTTTAAATTTATAGCCAAGTTCATTATCAATTTGAAGAATGAAACTTTTTGTTTATGGGATGAAGGATCTCTATGCAACTACTAAAGTTTATAGGACTTGATTCACTACTTGTATACATGTGACTCATTGTTACTATTAATATCTTATTTACAGTTTTTAGATTTTAAATTGTAACACAGCTAAAAATCGTAAATAATATTTTTTTACATGCATTACTTTTACATTTACTTAGCAGAATTCTATGTTTTACTACTGCTAGTTTTAATATCTTTGTCTTGCTGGTTACGTTAGGTTTGTTGATGCCTACGATGGCTAGTTCCTTCCGGAACCTTCAACCATGTTCACACAGGTGATGTACTTTGTTTATACCTGTTCTTTATTTATTTATCTTATACTCTCAAGGATTTGGCCTTAAAATATCTTATACTATGTATGTAAAGACCTGCCTTTAAGCATGAGAGGCTTAGGGTTTGTAAGTGTATGGCCCTTCATACAACGAACTCTTGATATTAATAAAAAGTGAGGGTTTACGTACTACTTAATTTGACATGACCCGACATGTTTTGGTCTTAAACTTCTTTATTATTTATGGTGCTAATGCTTCATCATATGGTTGTAAAATGATTTATAAGGCTACAAGGCATAAACACCACTATGGTTGCAATAAGGTTTTAAAGTCGTTGAAGGAATAATACTATGCCAAGATCATAAATATTAAAGGACTTTGTCCTAACCTAGCGCTAAGGTATTATGAATTCATAGTTATTTGTATTATGCATATGTTATGTTTACAGTGTAAAGGGGCGTGGATCTAGGCACAACCCACGATGGCATCATATGTACTATAGTCCTATCTCCATGAAAGTTCTAGCATAAATATATATGATAATATATGGTGTGGAGTTTGATCTTTATGTTATAAGGTTTGGTTATATTATAAGATTTGTTATGCTTCGATGAACCATGGCATAGGTTATATGATTGGAATTTTAAACAAAAGCAAAGGTTTGGATTCACAAATATTTGGAGGTGTAATGATTTGGTTTTAATAAAGTTCTGGCCATGATCTTAATATGGTACTTGGTTGACTTAATGAAATGTCCTCGCTACGAGTTGACAGCACGACCAGGCTCTGAGTTAGCATAAGAATTTGATCTCTTTCCAACACCTGGATGGTGAGATCACTTAGTCTTGTAGGGTTTCATAAAAGTTCATTTACTCTGTCTTTAACCCTCATTTGGTGATGTTATTTGGTCAGAGGTTGGTTTAGGCCGAGCTCTGATTTGAAAGAATATTTCTTTGGTTTATTGTGTTAATGGAGTTGCTCTGGTTCTTTCCAAGGTAACATGTTCTTCTATTTTTCCTTAACTTTTTTCCAACCATTCCATATCTCTAAAAATCTTGTCGATGCTTCCAACCCTCGAACAGTCCGCTCCAATGGGTAACATCAACTGGATACTTTCATTTTGCAATTTTAATGGGTTTGTAAAGGATAGTTTCATTTCTTTTCTTTTAGTGACATGATTCTCAGTGAATGCAGACTGTGGAGGGATAAGGGTGCTCAGAGGAGCTGAACCCTAACCCTTGTTTTCCAAATGCCAAGGTAAGGTTCAAAACTCTTCAATTTCATTTCTTGGTTTTAAATATAATTGCAAATAATGATAAATGATTGCAAATGGAACATTTTGCAGGTTTCAGCACTGGAGAGGGAGGTGATAGGGTCACCTCCTCCCAGGTTTGCGTTTCCAAATGGCCAGGTAAGGCACTCTACAGTGGTTTTAAAAAAATATGTTTTTCTTTTAAATATTTTTAAAGATTGTGACCCAATGTTGACCCAACCAAATCATGGTTGCAGGTCAAGCTGGGAAAAGTCTATGAGGACTCCTTTGTTAGCTACAATGTTTAACAAGATAAGTGGTTTTTTGGTTTTGATTTTGTAAATTGTTTATAACAAACCTTCCTCACGCTGTGTCGGATTTTTATCCATTAACATGGCATTGTAATGTAATATAATAATTTAGTTTTATACTTCATTAGGGTTTGGGCTCCCTTGATGGGTCTTATTCCCATACTATTTTATGATACTTGCATTTATATTTTACAGTGGACGCCATCAACGATGGTCTTATATCCACTTTGTAATATATATATATGTGTGTGTGTGTGTGTGTGTGTTCGTATTGACTTAAGGAATGGAATGTCGATATTCAGCTATGTGAATTCCATTATCGTTTTGGTGTTTCATGTATATAAAATATGCATTGTTTGTATTAACCAACTAGCTACCATCGTGGATGGTCTTATGACCGTGATGATGGTGGTTATTATATACAATGTTGTTCTATTTGATAAATTTTTTGTGATGATTCTTGTCTTATATCATGGATGTATCCTTTGTGTAAAACAATGGTAGCAATTAACGGGGCTTACGACCATCTTGTATACATTATTTAAGCTTGCAATATTTATTATATCCTCTAGAGTTTGTAACTGTTTAGAAATGTGAATTGAGTGCTTGCAAAGTGGCGGCGACCATTTGACATGGCCTTACAACCATTATAATTGATGTGTTGTGATATGTAATATAGTTGATGGTTATACCTATGATTCTGTTTGTATTTTATTTTCTCTTTGTATACCAGCATACTGTAAATTAAATAGTTTCCTTTAAGAGTTTCGATCTCATGATATCTGCAATGTATTTTAATATTCTGTAATCTTGATCGAGGATCTTCCTCTTTGTAAATTTTGGGTAGCCACGTTGTGGAATTATGACCCTAAAGTGATAGTGCTTGTTGTGTTTATTTGAATTACGACCCATAAGGTCGGTGGTATCTTAATTGAAGTTAAGATCTTTATATTTAAAAATGGTTGTCAATGATGTTGATGACATCCTTGGTGACTAGGATTTTGATGCCATGATAGTAGCTATACTAGATAGCATATCAGTTAATCCTAGATTTAGTTTTATTTATTTCTTTGTTATCGGTGCATACTTGAGGTTATTGATATATAATAGGATCTGTGATCCATATGCTACAATAATATAGAACCGTTAACTTCTATAAGGGAATTTGATCCCATGATCTTTGTAATGTAGTTTAGTATGTGAAAGTTTTTCTATTAGTTTAACTTATGAATTGTTTAGGATAGGAATACTAAGTACATACCCTAGAGAGACTCAATTCTCGATCTTTGTAATACTACTAAGTGGATTAATTTAAAAGTTAGCTTGATTATTGGTTTTGTTTAGGAGTTAAGTTAATTATTCCTGTATAAGGATACTTAAGATAGTATCAATGCTTTCTCATGATTATACATGTAGATCTTATTTGATTCAAATACTTTGACTTGAATCTTATTAGTTGTAATGATTTTAATATTATTCAAATGAATTCTTTTTGCATATACTAAATACTACAGATCTATTAAATGAACAAGAGTTATAGATGCAATCTCCATTTTAATTTCATATTTGTAGATTAAGGAAAGATTAAGGAACAATCGATACAAATAGGCAATATATAGTTAAATGTAGGAATACCTAATATGATTTAGAAAAAAATGATTTCAATCCATTAGGTGTAGAATTCAAATTTTGAAAGGAATCATAATTCTAAATCATTCAAGTATAAAATCAATAGGGTAGCTAAAAACAACTAGATTCTACATTAATCTTCTTCATATCTAGGATATAAACATATTCTACAACATTTAAAACATAAAGTATAAACCTGGAACTAATGCTAGGAAAACAAAAGTGGAGAAGCTGTTCCTCCCAACCAAACCCCAGAGCAGCCAATTTACTTGCTCCAGAACCCCCTAAGTCTGTTCGTTGAACCATAAGAGAAAAATCCTTCAATGCGCCATCTCTTGCATTCACAGACTTTAATCCCCGTCCAATTCTAGCCTCCTGCTACTTATGGACATACCAATATATAATATTTTTCCTAGGACTTGGTCATTTATGAGCCTTCTTCTCTTTACCACTCAACTAGGAGTTGTGACCTGATTTTTGGGGATGATGCCTCCTACATCTTGAGTTCTCAATCAGTGTCTTCTTCCACATGTATTTTCCTCTTGTGGGTTAGCAAACACTCTTCAACAACTATATCCAATTTTTTCCCCCTTCAATATATTTTATTAATAAAAATGTTTATTACAAAATGTTTTATTTCAACTAGCTTCTTCTAGATGAAGGTGCTTTCATTGCACTTTGACTTGTTCGATGGTACGGTTCTGGAGTAAAAGTTCTCTCCTGTCGAGAATGCGCTTTGACCCCATTTGGAGCTCTCCTTTGGGTTCCACCTGGATTAAATTCCAATCAAACCCATGAGAAACATCATGAACATATATTTTTTATATAGAAACGTGAAACACATTATGCACTTTAATATTGGGTGGTATGGATAATTGGCATGGAATCGACCCTACTTTAGCTAAAATTTCAAATGGACTGCAATACCTGGGTGCTAGTTTTGAATACTTTCCCAATCTCAAGGTACTTTTCTTGGGATTTACCTTTATATACACATGATCACCCACCTCGAACTCTCTAGGAGTTATTTTTAAATCTGCATAACTATTCTGCCTATCTTGGGAAGCCTTCAAGTTTTGTTGTACCTGTTTCACGGTTAGCTCCATATCTTTTAATAAATCATGTCCTAACATTAATCTATCAACCAGACTGCTCCATGAAATAGGATTATTACACTTGCATCCATATAATATTTCAAAAGGACTCATTCCTACAGAAACTTGAAAGTTATTATTATATGCAAATTCTACCGAGTGTAGGTAGTCTTCCCACTTACCTAGTTTATCCATGACGTACATTCTCAGCATGCCCTCTAGGAATTGGTTTAATATTTCAGTGTGCCCATTTTTTTGTGGATGATATGAAATAGTGAATTTTAGTTGGGTACCCAATCCTTTATATAAGGATTTCCAGAAATTCTCGGTGAATTTTACATCTCTATGTGAGATAATTACCTTCGGTACACCATGTAATCTGAAAATTTATTTCATAAAAATATCTCCAATGTTAACATCTTTATCGGTAGATTTAACATGAATAAAATGAGAAACATTACTTAATTTATCAACTACAACCATGATGGAATCATGTTTGAAATTCTTTAGTAGGTCGATTATGAAGTCCATGCTAATTATTTCCACTTCCATTCTGGAATGTGTAGTGGCTGCACCAATCCTATGATATGTTGATGTACTACCTTAATTTGCTGAAATTCAAGACAATGAGCTAAGTATTCCACCACTTATTTCTTCATGTATGACCAGAAGTGTCAAAACCCCAAATTTACGCAAAAATTTAAAATTTTGAGATAACAACAAATGCTAAAACCTGTGGTTTCACTAACAGCTAAAGGTTAGCAATACAAGAAATAGTTAAGTAATTAGTTTTACTAAATCTCAATTATGTTAACTCAATAGTTCATTTTAGTATCAAGAATAAAGTTTACTTGCGTATTGTTTTATTTCAGTTTACTAATGAGTCTCTTCTTGTCAAGTAGGTGGAATCTAACTTTTGAATTTGGGGCTTACTTAGCAATTGTGCTAATGCAGAAGATTACTGGTTCTTACAAGTTTTACAGGTATGATCGAACGAGTACATTTAAAAATTCTTAAAGTATCCAGCAGTGTTTTATTTGCAATTATAAAGCTTAGTAATTAAGCTTCTAAACTCTAAACAGCTTCCGTGAGGTAAAACCATTTGGCTTCCTTCAGTTTCTCTTGTAATAAAGTTCAGAAGTGCATAACGACAGTAAGATATGTTTGTGACTCTAAGAATTATAATATCAGTTACAAAGTACTTCTACTTTAGTGTGCATAACTTGCAATGTTATAATGATCGTTTTGTTAGTATGTAAACAATAATATATTATCTTATCTGTGTAACAATTGTCCCACATTTTGCTTCTGCGAGGAAACTTACAGCCTTTAACCTTCTTGTCCTTACAAGTTTGATTTGTAAAAACAAAAACCATAAAGCCTTCTCACATGAAATCATTGTTTTCCTATACTTTAATTTCATGTTGAACCATGTGGTTCTAATAATTTTTGGACTCAATAGGATCATTCCTATTCAATTTCTTAATTTTTCTATGATACTTCTCTTGAATGAAACTACTATCTACAAACAGTTTTTCTAAGATTGATGCTTTCGAAACAGGTTGACTTTCTAGTTATTTTGTTTAATTCTATAACTACTTTACTACCCAATTGACATGGTGAATCTTTAGTAATTAGCAAGTTGAGTCATAATCAAAATCCATCAAATTTTCGCCGCTTTGAACTATGTAAAAGAATTTCATAAAAGTGTCCTTACAAAACACTTTGTCAACTTCTTAGTTTTGCTACCAATTGAGTTATTAGTTCTTATGTGACTTATAAACATGCATACTCTATTTTGTTAATAGACAATCAGGCTATAATTAGTTCAAGGTCATAAACATGTTTAAATTAGAGTTTATGATTCTCCAAACTATTAGATTATGCCATTTATAAAAGTTATAACTTGTATTGTCCTTTTATAAGAGATTAACTATGCAATTTTTTACATAGGAGAACTATAGTTGTTAGCTTGAGCTCTCCCATTAAACATTTGATCTCTATCTATAACAAAGTCAACGTTTAGAGAAAATAAATGCTACCATCCAAATCGTGTTTGTGATGTTACAATATAATAAACATAAGGTAAATGGTGCAATGAGTCTTATGCATGAACAGTTTTCGGGCTTTAACCAAGGTTTTGCTAGGTCAACGTAATCATAACGTTGATATTCTAATATTAAACTAGCATATGATATGGTGCATGATATTATCGATTTGCATGGCAATTATTTGGTTGATAACATAGTTTAAACCTTGTTTCAATAATTAAATAATTTGGTTATCATTTTATGCAGGCAACCATAGAATACGACCCACTGCATGGTTTGATTTAGGTGACCACGTGGTCTTGTCTAGAATAAGCGTGGAAGATATAAAAACCACCATAACCCTAACCCTTATCACTTTTCCTCTGTAGTTCACGCTGGCCGTTGAGGCTGCTCTGCTTGGCTTTCATGGCGGTCGTCGGTCCTTTTCTGCTCCAATTGTCTTGATTCTTGGGTTAGTGTTGCATTTGTATCTGGTGTGTGGTTTAAAATCCATTCTTAGTGGCTATGGGTTCTCAATCTGCAAGTTTGTAAATATTTTCATTGCCCTTGGCTTGCTGTCTGTGTAATCTTCCTTTCGTCATCCCCATGGCTCGCTGTATGTTCCAATTTTCTTTTGTTATCCTCATGGCTCACTATTTGCATGAGGTTTAGTCTTATAGGTTGTTTTGGCAAGGTCTGTTGGTGACAGTGCTTTCACAAGATTGTTCGGCGTTTCAACTGATAGGTAAAATAATAATTTTAGTGTTCTGCAGCAACTGTCTTTGCTGTTATAGTGGCACAAATAGATCTTAGGCTATTTATTTACTGATAGTAGTCTTTTAAATCCTTGCAGGTGCTCACCACTATATGCTTTCACGGTGGAGAAAGAAAGCAGTCAACTAGTGAATGCCGTGGCTTGTGGCTTAGTTCGGGCAAGCCCCGTGGTCCATGTGTTGGGTTTTCACCCTACTTGTAACCGGGTGGTCATTTGGATTGACCCAGGGTTTGGGGAAGCCTTCCTCGACTCGCCATAATTTATGTGGTTTGATTGCTTTACATGTCATAAGTTGGTTTACCCAGTTTCGAACCCTCGCTAGTCGATGGGTAGACTCAGCTTTAACTGAGCAATGTAATTAGTTTTGATGTTTGGCTTTATGGCTTAATTATAATTAATAGTTCCTGTAAAGACAGTTCTGTCTTCAAGCTTGTTTCGATTTATGAAATGTTTAACCTTATGCTCTGTGTAATTAGGGATTTTACCCTTCTCCACTGTAGATGAAGTTTTGTACTCCGTTTGAATTACTCTGTAAGAGTTTATAATTAAGGTTTTTAAGATTGATGCTTACAGTCATAGTTTAGTTATAATTCTTGCTTGTTTTAATTCAGAGTTATGAACTAGGGTTTATCCTGTGGAAACCCTCATTTTTAAATAAATTATTCTATTTAGTTTTTAACAATTTTTATTACTTATTTTGTTTGACTGTTAATTAGTATTACCATGTGTTGTGGAAATCCTAATTTATAATAATTACACAGTGTATTGTTTTGTCCTTAAAGGACTGTAAGTAATTTATAATAACCTGGTTACTTAATTGTTACATAATTAAATAAATTTGGTTTATTAATTCAATGTTTTGACATTTGTAATTATAATATATATATATATATATATATAAGGGTTTTAACCCTGTGTTTCATTTTTACAGCTACACCCTGTTTGTAAAGATAAAAGGGATAGTTCCTTTTTTTTGTATACATTTTATATATGTTATTCAGTAATGTATTTAATTCTGTGTAATGAATTTAGTTGGTTCTTTTAATAGTTAAAAATAACTAATCTTATGGTTTATTCTAGGTTATTAATGTATATAAAGAATACAGGCATTAGAGGAATTTTGGGGTCTAAAATGGGCCTCCTAAGGAAAATAATAAAATAATAGTTAAAATAATAAAATAATAGTTAAAATAATAAAATAAT